>CAJNOL010002260.1:15490-33904 GCA_905250125.1 Rotaria sordida | reverse complement strand
TTCTATTTTCTAAATGGAACCATCAATAAATGTAGTGAATAAGTATTTATGTTGTTTTCTACAATGTACTTATCTATTAACTAATCAAGCTCAATATTTAAAAATGAAATGGAAATGATATCATAGCAATCATGTTATTCCTATCCAGGGATCAAATCAATATGCAAAATAAAACTAATGTCTATAATACCGTCTGCTGGGGTGTGAACTTGATCCGTCTCTTCACTGATACCTGAAAGTGTGGGTGTTTTTTTCTCACGTGTTGATACTCAAATCTTGAAGTACAGCCAACTATGTAAACCTCGATGACAGACAGAATTGTATAAATAGAATTTAAACTATTCTGCTAATGTCACATATCGATAGTAGAATTAAAACAGCTACGAAACTCTAGAGAATATCTTTATATACCTTGAAGTACGATAGAATGTGGGGTACTCACATTTTCTCATCGGGTTCACAAAATATTAGTCAAAGTAACTGCGTTGTGTTCCATATTTTAATTGCACAGGGATCTTGCTAACAACTTTTCTGATGATTTTCAGTATTTTTGCTTGTCAATAAATATTTAAAGCTAACAAATACAGTCTCATCCTTCTGTAAATATCTCGATGCTTCTTGGTAATTCCTTCTAATTTCTTTTCGATATTTCTTTATACTTCTCAGGATTTCTGTATTTCAGAAGTTGAGAAATATGCTTTTTCCATTCTTGGGAAGAAGTGAATAGCTATAATAGAATATCATTAATAAATTTGAATTATATATTTCAAAAAGTTCAGGATTCATTTTAATTTTATTTTCCTATTTTTGCAATACACAAAATTGAACAGACAGAAAAAGGTAGATGTTAAAGAGTAACATCTAAGTGATGAATCAAAATTTATTGTATACAACTTATAGCGTCGTAAAGAAGGAAACTTACGAGATCAAACATCATATGAGAGCATTTTTAACCTCATATTCTACCACTATTATTCTGAGAATAATTTTCAAGAAAATACCATTAAAGTATGAAATTTCAAGTTCAAATATGAAATCAAAACAAACTTATCATTAACTTGTGAAGGTTAAATTAAATTGATAAAGAAAACCTTCATTTGACTTATTGTTTCAATACTCAATTACATTTAGCAAAAGTTTGTGTGATTTGTTATATGAAATATGAATGATAATTAAAGAAAAAGATTTCTTGTTTGCTATGTCTATATGTAAAGATCTAGTTATAATTACTACATTATCCATAAAGTAATATATATATATAGCTAAGAGTTCATCAAAATGAGAACAGTTTTGTTTTCACTTGAATCATTAGTTCAGAATAAGCAGCATGGGTCTCGGTGTGACGGGATGGAGGAGGAGAAGCTATCATCCCAGGGTGTCGATGTGTGTGGGGTGTGATGTGGATGGTAGTCTTCCTTTCGTACACTCCCACACCTATATCCACATCCACGCCCACACCCTCAATAACAGAGACTCCTATCATAGAGCAAAAATAACAGGCATAACTATGTTATGTTTTCAAAAACGAATACTTATGTTGTTATGAAACAATGACATCGTCACTAGCACAATTATATTACCAATGAATTACCTTATTATTTTGTTGAAGAACGAAATAATTTACTTATTTTCTTCGAATTTCTTTTTGTTTGCATATATTTGCATAGACAAAGGAATACGAGTTGTTATCGTATGATGATGGTAACGATTGCATCGCTCAAATACTGTCGTTGTCGAGAATTTCAGGTTTTGGTTGAAAGGAAACGCAAGAACGACATGAATTTCTTGCCAAAACAGTCATTTCTTCCACGTAAGTTAAGTTAGCACCACATTCGAGTATTTCTTGTCCCGATTCGCTTTCTTACCTGTGTTAACTCTCTAAGTGCTTGCGTTGGGTACAGAATTTAATGCTCTATCGAATGGTACCACTTTCAAGGGGGGGTCATCGGGCAAAAACCACTACTTTTACCCGAAATACTGACTTTTTTCCAATGTACCAATAACAAATATCGTGTATTTCTTGTCCGGATTCGCTCTATGGCTTGTGTTAACTTTCTAACCTAGTGTGTTAGATGCAGAATTTAATTCTCTATCGAATGGTACTATTTTCAAAGGGTGTGGGTGTGTCTTCTCTTAATCAACATCCACATACCATACACTCACACCCCACACCTACACCCACACCCAAACCCACACACACCCACACGATAACCCACACCCACGCCCACCACACCCTAATCATAAGAAATTATTAAAATTTATTAAAAAATTTAAAGTTTTATTACATAAATTAGAAAGAATTAATGAAAAAAATTTACAATATAATTTTCTTTATTCAATTCTTTTATCGAATGTTGAGAATATTAACTCCTGATCACAGTCCACTAGTTTTTTCTCTCTTAATAGTACAATCATGAGACTTGAGAGTGAATATTATACTTTGGGAAGAGATTTACAATCATGGTATTTGCAAAATATGTCTTGTTCTTTTTAAAATGGTCTATTCTTATTGTTTAGTCCAGCAACAATCAAACTTCTATTTTTTTTTTTTATTTAAAAATAAAAGAAATGTTCGTTTTAAGCAGAATCTATTTATCTATACAACTTATACTGTAATGAAAAGTCTTTAAAAGAATTTTTTTTGTAATTTTGGATAAATGTTAATAACTAGCAAGAACCCGTGCATACTGCACGACTGTTTCCTCCTTTAACGTATGATCTTAGACGTTTAACTTATCATCCGGTAACAGACATACAGACATCCGATATTATGTATACACATAGATAGCCCTACGGCCTGATACTCTTATATCGCACAGATTTCTATAGTCCAGGTAGTCTTCAGCCTTATATTCCTTGTAGCCTTATCTCCTTATTGCTTTACCCCCTATTACCTACCCCCTTACTGCCTTACTCCCTTGAGGACCTATGCATATCCCCATATAATAGCCGTTGAGGATCTATGGATATCCCCATATAATAGCCCTTAACAACCTATGGATACCCCCATATAAGAGCCCTCGAGGACCTATGGCTATCCCATATAATAGCCCATGAGGATCTATGGGTACCCCAATATAGTAGCCCTAGGCGCCCTCCCCTTATACCCTTATTTGACCTTTGACCCGGCACAGACAGACACGCAGACACTGAACATTATATATATAGATTATCTTTGAACAGATATTCGAGAATTCCAATCATCATTTGAAATAATCAATGTTTTAATTTAAAAAAAAACTTCTTGGTCGAATGATTTATCTAGATTTAAAATATGATTTCATCATTTGCATTTAATCAACAACGATATGAACATATTTAAAGCGAATCTATTAATAATAAATAAGAACAAAAAAAATTGTCAATTTTATATTTGACTGATCTTATAACTCATTTGTCTAACATATCATAACAAAAACAGAGAAAAAGAATCTAAAAGTCATTTAGAAATTTAATCAGTATCAAATTCTTGAAATTCGCACATATATGTATATGTATATGTATAACAATAAGACAAAAAAGTATTTAGAAAATCCATGAAAATGATACATAAACATCAAAGCTGTCAGCCAGGCAACTAGATCAAGCGGAATTTTGAAATTTTGATCTGATCTTACTCTTCAATACAATGATTGACCTGACCTAACCTAGTTGTGAGGTGCTATCAATTTTTCTATTAATGAACTTCTAGTATTTGATGATAATTAACGAATTGGTATATGAAATTTCGTCTTTTTTATATTGGTTGATAGCTTTTGAGGATAAAATCGTGAAGTAAAAGAAAGAAACCAATAATTATGCTTAATTTATTCAATAGAAGTTAAAAAGACTATTGTTCAATTGGAAGACAAATCTTTTCTTTTCTCAAATTTTTTTCTACTCAACAATCTATGTTAAGTAATATTTATTGATAGTTGTTGTAAAATATCAACTTATTCTATTTCAATCATTTCAACATTATTAGATGTAAATGTTTTCTTATCTGCTTCCGCATTAAAATCATTTTCATATTCTACTAAACTCAGGCATCGTTTTTTTCTAAAATACAAAAAAATCAATAGGATATTATCGACAATAATTCATTATTGAATATTACCTGAAATTAGTTTATAATCTAATTTTTGTTTGAGTTCAACGAAATAGATAGTTTTTAAGGATGTGCCGAAAGGAAAAAAGTGGGAGCGGAGGTGTCCTAGTATGTATATAAAAGTTAATGTCATCTTTACTTAACAAGAAACAGCTATTTACATTTTCCTATTTTTTCGTAAAAAAGTGATAATCGGGGGAGAGGTAAGAGTCGCGAAGATCTGGTACTTGCCCTCAGGACACTATGATTGTTCAAACAAATAGGAATGATAGGCTAAATCCGACTCCAGTCTAGAGCATAAATGCGATTCATCCATTGCTTTTCAAATGTGGAAGCGTTCGAACTCCTTCTGTTCCCCCCTCCCCCCCCTCTCATAGGCATATCCTCGATAGTTTTGAGAGAACTTCACACATTTGTTAATCTATAGAATATAAAAAACTTGGAAAATCAGAATCACTAATCTGCTTGGTATTGCCTGACGGCCAAGCCAGCTCAGGTGGCACACAATCTTTCTTCTTTTTTCGTTTGTTGGTAGCTCTGATAAAACATACATTCATTAGATATCAATAATGATCTCGATATGAAATCTTTGCCTTTTATTATAAAGTATATCTGCATGTTTGAATAAGTATTTTTTTTTAATTTATATTGTGTTGACTCTCTCATAAGCATATGTAATGATACGTTTATAGACAAAATTATTCGCTATCAATGTGATTTGTTTAACTAACACTGCACATGTATTTCTGGATAATGAACGTTTCTAAAATTACATTTTATATATGTTAAATTATTCAACATACTCTGAAAATTTCAGTTTTGAAGACTTTTAGTTGAACAAAAATATCACTAGGAAAACTAGCACTAGTGGTATGATCTAAAAAGATCATTGCTTTTCTACTTTACACATTTTATTTAAAAATAACTGTCAAATACAGATAGCATTTTTTGAAAGCTAAATGATAACTCCTTTAAATCATTTATGAGATTGTAGAATCTTTCTTAAGAGTTTTTCAAAAAAATCAATTTGTTTTCCATTACCAATCTGCTGAAATACGAATATATAAACTAAGAAATAAATAGTCTCATAGTTAAATATGAAATTCTAAATTAACTTTATCTTTTCGAGTGCATTGAATAACTTTTAGATTCATTTTCTCAAATGATTAGAGAATTCTTTTTTAATTAATTAATTTTAATTAATTGTCAACTGAACTCTACAAATTCTCATATCCACTATAAAATAAATAAATGAATAGTGTATTTCTTTTCATCATATGACATTTTTAGATAAATGAAAAAAAGAAATAAAAATATTCATTCACTCATTCTTTCAATTCGTTATCAATTTTGACGATAGAAAAATTGTGTTATTGTGTGTATTGACGACATCGGCCAAATAGAACAGATGAGTGTAGACATATAAATATTGACTTTTCATAAGTTGAAAAAAAAAGATAAGTGAAAGTAAACATGATCAACTCTTGTATTGGATTAAATGATTTACCTGATGAAATTCTTATGATTATTTTCAAAAAACTCAATAATATTGATATACTTTATTCTTTCTACGGTGCCAATCAGCGACTAAATAAAATTATTCACGATCCAACTTTTACAAGTTGTTTGACTTTTGTCGAATGGTCATTAGATAATTTTATTGATTTATTATCTTGTAAAACGATACTTAATCAATTTTGTTTTCGAATTTTACCTGAAATTCATAATAAAATCAAATGGCTTGGTCTTGAATCATCATCTATGAAACATGTTTTACGTGCTGCTCATTATCCGAATTTAGATAGTCTTGGCCTTTATAATATTGATGAAGAATCAATTCGATGTCTTTTTACTGGTAAGTAATTTTGAATTGTATTCTTTCTATTTTAAACAAGTCAAAGATTTGTCAAAATTATTCCCATAGATAACTATATTGTTTGAATATATATATATATATATATATTGTCTTTATAGACTCTTTCTTATTATATACAATATATTTAGATGAAACTCTTTCATCTGGTATTTTCAAAAATCAAATTACAACACTTGTAATTACAATAAATAGAAATGATGATTATTTCGAAATGCTATCATCGGTGGTTAATATATATGATTACATCTTCAGTGTTTTTACCCATCTGATTGTTGTCGCGTTATATGAATCATCATATAAAGATTGTGTTCGATTATGTTTTAACGATTCATTACATCCTAATATTCGTTCTTCAACTCTTTTGAAATTGAATATCAAAGTACAATGTTTTAATGATTGTCTTTATCTTCTTGATGGTCGTTTTAATCAACTTCATACATTCTATGTTGATTTGGTTCGTATTCGTATTCCACAGGAAGTGGAAAATCAAGTTAGTTTTACAATAAAAATCTCTATGTTCTCAAATAGCAAAAGAATGTTTGTTTTTCAGGGCGATTTACCAAATCTAAAGTGTTTTTCTTTGTCTTCTAATTATGAAATATATGATTATGATGAATTAGTTCTACCACTTCTCAATCGAATGTCAAATCTAGAACAACTTGGTTTGTATCTTCTTGTTTATGTCAATGAAACATTTATTGATGGAAACCATTTGAAAAAAAAGATTATTAATGGTATGCCAAGATTAAATCAATTCACATTTTATATTCGGTCATCTATGTATACTGGGAGTAAATTCAATTTGCCATCAACAGAAGATATTCAACGCACATTTATTGACTTTCGAAATAATAAAATTATTTCTTATATTAATTATTTTCTAGAGGCAAAAGAAAGTCAATGTCATATATATTCATATCCACCTCTAATGGAATATTACGGTGATATTACAAATGATTTTCCAGGTGGATTATTCGAATATGTTCGTGTAGTGTCATTAAATGATGAACATCCTTTTGAACATGAATTTTTTCTTCGAATTCAGAAATCATTTCCATTTATGGAACAATTAACTGTGATTAATCATAAACCACAAAACAGAAAACAATCTTATGAATCAAATATTGATAATCAAAACTTATCTGTTATTGAATATTTTTTTCTCAATACACTTGATATTATCAATACCCATGATGATTATATAGAAGAATTTCTATTTGATACTAAAACGTATTTTCAAAATAATGTTTATCTTCAAATCCATTATGAATCTTTAAAACGAGTAACACACAATTTTACAAGAGATGCTACACGAGTTAATAGTACCAAAATCAATAAATTATATGTATATGGTGGATCAAAATGTTCGAATTCTTTACAAGAATATTTTCCTTATGCGAAAATATTTCATTGAGGAATATTTTGAAAGATGGACAAATAAAAATATTCAAATAAAGAAGAATAGAAAACAATAAGAGAAAATTGTCTTGTATATTGTTGTAGGAAAAGAAAATCTCTAGAAAGATGAAAATGATTATGTGTAATAAGTAGTACTCTGTGAAATAGATTAATTTTGTTTAAATAAATATCTGTATACGTAAGTTAAGTTAGCACCAGATTCGAGTATTTCTTGTCCCGATTCGCTTTCTTACCTGTGTTAACTCTCTAAGTGCTTGTGTTGGGTGCAGAATTTAATGCTCTATCGAATGGTACCACTCTCAAGGGGGGGGGGGGTCATCGGGCAAAAACCACTACTTTTACCAGAAATACTGACTTTTCTCCTGTGTACCAGTAACAAATATCGTGTATTTCTGGTCCGGATTCGCTCTATGACTTGTTTTAACTTTTTAACCTAGTGTGTTAGATGCAGAATATAATTCTCTATCGAATGGTACTATTTTCAAAGGGTGTGGGTGTGGGCATGTCTTCTCTTAATCAACATCTACACACCCCACACCCACATCCACACCCCACATCTACACACCATACACTCACACCCCACACCCCACACCCACACCCCACACCCACACCCACACCCCACACCCACACCCACACCCCACACCCACACCCTTAAAAACATTTATATACCAAAATGTAGCACTTCTTCTTGTCTTTCCATTTATATGGATTCAATTTTTTTTTCGAAGCTATATAGAGACAATAATTCAATTTATAAAATCGTCCAACGAAAGTTGAGTCATTCAAGTTGTTATACGTCTAGTTTCACTATAGCTCAACCTGGAGGGCTGAAATTTTCTGTGGGTATAGTATAGACGATGCCTGTAATTTTGACATAAGTCGTGTCTCAAAAGACCATATTATGAGGGAGTTACACTCAAAACAAAATCGTCCAAAAAATATTGTCCACGATTGTAGATTAGGTTTTTTTTGCTGAAATATCACTAACTAACTTATTTTCTATATATTTTTTTGTTAAAGTCGATAAGGACACAGAAAGAGAATTGTATCAATGCGTTCGCTATAATTTAAGACATTTTTTATGCTTCTTACTCCAAATGATTTCACACCTATATAAATTGCGTAAATTTTACTAAGAGGGTAATCTAACTGAGATCAGTTCGAAAAGCTCCGAACTAAACTGTCTCCATCTCTGGTTTGAACTTTATCCAAACATAGATTTACTTCATCATTCATTGATGTAGGTGATTTTCTTTCTTTTCAAATTTGTATACACTTGATCTGTATTTGATCATTATTGAGTAAACAACCATCCATGTTTGGATGGTTTCTGTCTTCGCTATAATTTCTATGAAATGTCTTTTCAATTTGAAACATTTTTCTAATCCGATATCAACTTTCTTAAGAAGTAACTGTCGCTCTATTTGATGTTCTTCTGCTTGACTAATTATTATGCATTTATTATTATAACTCTTCTTCGAACGACTGTTGGCAATATATTTACAATTTCGTCGAAGTTGAATGCGATATTCATCGTCAGTTTCTCTAGCAACTGTTTTAGCCATGCATCTATGACTAGTTTTCGGACGGCATTCTCTTTGCTCAATCGTTTCATATCATCTTTTTTCTTTTTAGATCGAGGCGTAATCAATTTTGTTTTTGTTCCATTATTTCATTTCGTCTTGATCATCTAGAATAGTCTTGTTGTTTATTCTGAATATTTGAAGCGTCAAGCTTCTTTTCAGTATTCATCATAAAATTGTCATAATTTTCAAGAACAGTAAACCAATATCAATATATTTTATTTAATATATTTTACTATATTTTTATTATTCTCATTTTCCCGCTTGGCAGACGCATACACAAATTTTACATATTTTAAATTAATTTTCTTCGTAAGACTCTTCTGTTCCATAAAAGAGAACAAAAAAAACAAACGAAAAGAAAAACCAAAGGAAAAAAGAAGAAAACTAATCGAAAGGACAAAAAAATAATCTATTTGATCGAAAAGGATGTTTTCGGAAATAGGGCTAAGGAGATGAATACCCAAATGACCGTTCTCGTCTGCAAATTGAATATTGGTCCTCTCAATCCATTAACTAGATTTTACATTTTATTTTACTTGCTATCTTTAGCCATTGACTGAGCTTTGATCCGAAGACGGATCATTAGATGAATCAACAAAAATAAAAAAAAGAATTGTATTGTATTTATTTTTCAGATGATATTTGGGCTTGAATCTATCAAAACTGCAATCTTATCAGTTTTTCGAATAGCTTTTGCCACAGCGGGCACAAAAAAATAAATTATATCATATACTTTTACTACATGCTGCGCGACTTTAATTCTTTTTGTTTGTTAGCTTATTCGTTTTGCTTATGTGAAGGATTATGACTTTTTGTGCTCCAAGAAAAACTTGATTTTGATGATTTTTGATTTAACTGAGGAAGAAGATGATTTTGTCTAAATAAAAAAAAAGGAATGCCTCTAGAGACGATTAATTTCTTGTGAGTATATTTTTTCTAATATCAACTTAGCTCATAATTCTAGATGAATGTAATGTTATATGTTACCAAAAATGGATATCATAAGATAAATAGTTCGTTGATTCTTTTTGACTTAACTTAATGAGAAAATGTGGAAGTATTGCACTATGTCAAAAAGCAAGATCGCTTCAAAATCACACGCGTTTTGAATGCAACAGATTTCAGCGGAAACAACTCGTCAAACAGTTGAGGCAGCGAGACATAAGCCTCGCAAAATTCAAAATTATTCTGGAATAAAACTAAAAGATACTGCTGTGCTACCGACTCCTCATTGTGTGCTCTTCTTATTTCAACAGATGAAGCAATCAAAGATCCTCAAAACATGACTGATTTAGCCGCTGACCTCAACGAGCGTGTTTGAAGAATCTGTGATTGTTCGCCCTCATCCGTACGTTGACTCGCACTTGATTCTGTGCGATAATGCATATGATTCAGCTTTGGAAGTGATCTACCCAGAAATTATTGAATCATTGGTAACAAGAAAGAAAAAACGGTCATGCGACATTCACGATCTGTCATCGTTTATGCTGGAACACATGCCTTGTTACCACTCGCAAATTATGGTGTGAACTCTACCTTAGCAAATACATATATCCACACCCAACATCCTACCATGACTATGCGTATTTTCGTCGCTCATATTCTCATATTTTGGAAACAGACACAACTCAAGTTTTCGAAATGTTAAGCGTGATCATGATGCACAGCATACTCAGCACTTTTTCATTAGTACAGTGAGAGAAAAGAAATAAATAGAGAAAAAGTTCCATAGCAGCAGAATATAAAGAAAATGTATGGAGAATGACAAAAAAAAGGCAAGGAAAAAAAGAAAACAGCGCTGTTGCTTCACTACTCATTCCTTCTTTTGACTTGAAGGGAATGAAAAAAACTAATTGTTAGTTAGTTGATTGTTTATTTGTCAAGACACGCACATGTTTTTCAGTCTATCTATTGCCATACGGGCCACTCATCTTACCGGTAAAAATTGATCATATTTTAGTTTGTTTGACATTGTCTAATTACTTCAAATATATGCAGAATATTTGAAAATTTCTGAATTATTTTCATTCAAAAAAACAACAATCAAGCCTATAATAAAAAGCCATATTGACCTTAAGTTGTAAACCATAATTAGTCGTGTCTCTTTCTTGTTTCTGTTTCCAAGAACTAGAAATGCATATGTTCCTAAGTTTCAGGAAACTCGAAAATAGGTGTATTAATTTATCTTTACTTTATGACATAAAGAAAAGTAAAATCTTTATGATTATAAAATAAAGATAAACAAAAAGCTCTAGAAATGTTTTTTTTTCTGTAATTACCACATAGACAATTACTTAGTATAACAATAGGATATGTTAATCAACGTTCTTTCTGATCACCAATAACACTTCAATGTGTGATGTTGTTCTTAAATAAAGATGATGTATGCAAAAAACTTGGTCTATTTATTTATTTTTTTTTGAGTCTATGATTCCATAATATTGTGTGAGCTACTTGAAGGAAAAAAGAATTAGTATTTGTAAAAGAAATCTTTCTTTATTATTTTATTTATCTTTATTTTTAAAAGTAAAGATTTTAATTTATATTTGTTTAATCAACATCAAAGGTATGAATGTGAATGTGAGTGCTTCATTGTCGCATCCACCACACCCATACTCGACATACCCTTATGCGTGATACACAGCGAAATCATTTGACCGTAATTTCACTTTCTAGAAAATATTGAGCACAGAAAGGTTTGGGAAAAGAAATCATGTTTATCTACGTATCTTTCATGTCCTTTTTCCAGACCTTCTTACTCATCAATTAAATATCAATAACATAGAATTTTCACCATGTGCATTAACCGATCAATAGAAAATTATAATTTCTTTATTTTTTTTTCTGTTCTTATCTGCCTGTAGTAGCTGATTGAAATGGGAAACTGTTCTACAGCATCATCAGTGGAGTTGCCATCGCCTGAGTCACAACAGAGTCAAACTGGAAATGAAAATGAAAATGAAAATGAAATAAATATGTATCTGAAATGTGCCAAACAAGAATTCGATGCTAAATATGCACAACCGTCGAAACAAATGGTCAAGTTAGAAGACTTTGAATTGGAACGAACCATTGGTATGGGAATGTTTAGTCGTGTCATGTTAGCGAAGTATGAAAATAAATTATTGGCATTAAAGATCATAGAAAAACATGCCATTGTCGAATATGCACAAGTCGAATGTATTCTATCCGAAAAACGTATTTTACAAGCAATCAATTTTCCATTTATTGTCAGTTTAGTCTATTCATTTAAAGATAATTCTCATCTATATTTGGCACTGGAATTTGCCAGCGGTGGTGAAATGTTTGTTCATTTTAAGTGAGTCTTTCAATCTGTCATCGATGAAAATGAGAAAAATAAATTGAAGCTCAAATTATTTTCATCATTTATTCATGTAGTCATGTGAAAAAATTTTCGGAAGATCAAGTACGATTTTATGTTGCACAAATTGTGCTTATCTTGGAATATTTACACTATTTGAGTGAGTCAAAATTCTTGACTTATTTTTTCATGAATTTTGTTCTTCATTCATAGGTATTATCTATAGAAATTTGAAAGTAGAAGAAATCCTATTTGCAGCTGACGGCTATTTGAAACTAACTGATTTTCGATTGGCTAAAGTTGCACATGATCGAACCTTCACACTATGTGGAACGCCTGAAGTAACTTATGCTTCTAAGCATTATTTTTGTATCTCTATCAGACTTTCGTTTGATCTTCTCACTGTAGTATTTAGCACCTGAAATCATCACGGGGATAGGTTATAATAAAAGTGTTGACTATTGGGCATTAGGCATCTTGATATACGAACTAGCAGCGGTAAATGAAGACTTTTATAAATTTTGAATTCATTTATATCATTTTCTTTGGTCAAATAGGGTTTTTCTCCATTTCAAGATGAAGATCCAATGAAAGTCTATACCAACATTCTTCGAGGCACATTCAACACTCCACAACACTTTTCATCTGATCTTACAGATTTAATACATAAACTGCTTCAATCTCGTCCAGCGAACCGTTATGGAAATTTACAGAATGGTGTAAATGATATAAAAAATCATAAGTGGTTTTCTTCGATGGATTGGGTTAGTCTATTTAAAAAGCGTATCAAAGCACCTTATATACCAGAAGCTGATAAAGAACACTATGAAACCTACGATGAAAAGCAGTTAACGCATGCTGAAACCGAATTGTATCCGACTGAATTTGAGAATTTTTAGGAACTTCTATTTATTGTAGCTTTTCATTGCTGATATTGGCTTTTTTTGTTATTATCAAAGAAATCTTATGATTGTTTCAAAAGAGAAAACAACTAATATTGACCAAACACTCCATTACTGTTGATATTGTTTTGTACGAAAGCTTTGACATTGATAAATCTTCAAATCAACATATGGACTAAGTTGAAGAGATGGTATTTTCATTAAAGTTTCAAGTAGCGAGAATTCCAAATTTATAAATTATTCTCTCTTAAATAACATATCTGCTTTCATCCATCTTATTAATATAAATGCTTTACTATACATCAACTTGCCGACAAGAAAGTCTCAATTATTTCGAAATGACATTAAGAAAATAAGCTCAAAACTAGGCAAAATTAGGTGACGGTTTTAGTTTTCGTCTCTCCTGAATAGACTATTTAGTGCGGTAAACTGAGAATTGTAGAAAGCAGCATCAAACAAGAATATTAGTTCTTAATGAATATTTCACTACTTAATCATGCGCCAGTTTTACAAAGCGATGATTTTAAAGCAGTATTGTGTGATGGAACAGTGCTAATGCTAATTAAAGATTGTTTCCTAAAACGAGAAGCGAGAGCATTCGCTTACGATTAGAAAGTTTCACTCGATTGAGAGTGTGGGCACAATTGTGGATGCTCTCTTCACCCACAAACTAACACCCGTCCTCAAGGAATTAATATCATATAAAATATTAGTTATCTACTTTGACAATAACCTGTATTTAATCTATATCTTTGTTTAAACATTAGTAAAATCAAAACAATCAATTTTTTTGTATAAATGTTTTAAATTATCGATGTTGATCATCATAAAAATGATGAAACGAACGAGATATTCTATTTCAACAATGTGGTCTTCTCCATCCTGCTGATAATTGATCATAACGTGTCAAAAGTATGTAAATAATCAATGATGATATTTATAATAATGATGTTTGACATTTTACGAAAAAGACAAATGAATAAATATAAGTATAATAAAAAGAAAAAAAAAGACAGATAAACATGTATATGTCGTATCGAAGTTACCCTGTTTATCGAAGTTGCAACTTCGATAAAAATTTTATCGAAGTTACAACTTCGATGGACAATTTTATCGAAGTTGTAACTTCGATAAACATATCTCATCGAAGTTATAACTTCGATAAGGAAGATTATCGAAGTTATAACTTCGATAAGGCGAGGTTATCGAAGTTGTTTGGATGAAGTTTAGTACTAAAATTATTGATCATTTAATGACATTATTAAACCTGATAGTGACACTTAATATTCTACTAAACAACAAACATTTATTTGATCAAATAATTAACAATTTAAAAAGTATGAAGAAAAATTGAGACAGTACATTTTTTGTCTTTTTATTTTTTATCCTCAGTACAGTAAACTGAACGCTAAGTATTAGAAACGATCAGTACAAGCATTCATGTGCCATAATTAGAAATTGAAGTATACAGTGATAGTCGTCTAAAGCACATGATTGCTGTAAACCAAGTACTAATCATGTATAGATCTAGTCTATAAGCTAATTATAAAATTATTGGAACTTTTGCAATTGGACCTATGTGATAATTGGATTATAATAAATGGATCAATTTCGATAGTATAAATAAATGACTACACACAAAACGTGTATCACACTTACTCATAATCTCAGTATATGATTTTTTTCTACTCATAACTAACACTAAAAACTTGAACAACATAGTAGCTTCATCTACACCATCGTCTGAATGTCTGTTGCGTAGTAGAAAAATTAAGTGTCACTATCAGGTTTAATAATGTCATTAAATGATCAATAATTTTAGTACTAAACTTCATCCAAACAACTTCGATAGCCTCGCCTTATCGAAGTTGTAACTTCGATAATCTTCCTTATCGAAGTTATAACTTCGATGAGATATGTTTATCGAAGTTACAACTTCGATAAAATTATCCATCGAAATTGTAACTTCGATAAAATTTTTATTGAAGTTGCAACTTCGATAAACAGGGTAACTTCGATACGACATATATACGGTAGAATCGCACGATGTTAATTTTATTCTTACAACTACCATGCACACTTCATTTAATATTACATTGACTCTATTATGTCTAATTACAAATTTTGTTTTTATTTAAGTTTGAAATACAATAAAAAAAATTTCTTGCACTTTAAACTCTAGCCACATTGATAATACTTGTTTAAGTAGTGCTTGATTGAATAAAGTAATTAGATTACATGATTGGATAGTAATTCTATTGAACACTGATGTAATATTATTTATTAATCAATATCATGATGACTTTGTGGAACTACTCGTTTATTATAGTTCATTTTCCTTCTGAAAAAAATTTGTCAGTACAGTTTCTTTGAAGCTAAAATGTAGAACTCATATGTCTTCTTTCCAGGCTCATTACATTAATATAAAATACGTCAAACGAAAAATCTCTAATAGATGATAGCTTCTTTCCAAGAATAATTGACCATGAAACGAACGATCTGTTCTATTTATTTCTACAGCACAAACACAAATTTTTTATTTGTTTGATTGCTATGCACTCTTTCTTTTTGTTTCATTTTAAAATTATTCTTATTTTTTATTATTGGTCATACAATGACTGTAGCAAAACAAAACATCACTAGCCATTATCTTTGATATCTATCATACAATTGGCTTGCTGCACAAAAATTAGAAATTGTGGTATTTAGATTACTCAAAAATGTATTCCCGCCATTAAAATTTCAAGGAAGGCTTTGCAATATTCTTTTCGTTGCTAAGAAACTATAGAAAAAGAGTTTGTTGTCCTGAATTGCAATAGAAACATACTCATTGACCTTTGACCTCAGTTGCTAAAGTCTATTGTGAGCATCTTTGTCAATGTTGCTATGATATTCAGTGATGTTGAAATCATTGAACTATACTCTAATTGAGAGGGGAGAGATAGCAACCTCGCCTTATAAGTTACAAAAAGAACATTCAAAAAATTCAATTCTACTCAGAATCATGTAACAAACAACTATTACTAATAAATTTTCTTCTTTCATGTTAAAAAACTGACTGTTATAGCAATAAGAAACTTTATTAATTGATTATCGTTTGTAATAGGCTTATAGTTGAATATATAATTGATTATCAATAATTGAACGTTGTTTACATCTATATAAAGTTTCAATCATTATCTGAACAAAAATGACAAAACTAGATAGCTGAATGAAACAAATGACAACTCTAACATTGAAAGAAATATCTGACAAATCTCATAAATCGATTCTTATCTTTACAATTGCTTTGTTGAAATTTTCTTGAATTCATATATTCATAATTCTACAATCTTAAATGAATTTTATATATTATAATTTTGACAAAATTCATTTCGTACATATCGAAGAAAATATTTTTCTTTAATATGATTGAAATAAAAGAAAAAACAGAATTTATCGATAATTATCAAGTGAGAATTGTTGATTTGAACTTATCTATAAAATATCATTTAAATCTAATCTATATATTTTTTTTCTTTATTTTAAAATATTTTAACAAACATATCAAGTTAATCGACTAAGATGTATTTCTCGAAGTTTTCGTTTTTCTAATGTCTTGATTTTTCGTGCTTCTTTATATAAAACTTCTTGATCAATCCATGGATCAATATGTAGAAATTCCAATTTTTCTTGTGTTCTATCACGTATACGCATCATTCGATGACCTGTTGCTTGTGATTCACAACTAACAAGTAATTGTCGTCCACTTTTGGCTGCATTTAAAATCCATGATAAACGCATTATTTATTTTTATCTAAAATCAAAACAATTTAAGAAGGAAGTATACATAATATATTTATTGTGTAGATTTTATAATATTTTATTTTTTTACTTTTCATTAAACTAAAAATTATTTACATAAATCGGACTTATTTTGACTTTCATCATCTTCATATTCACTATTGCATGGATTAAGATTTGATTCTTGGTCTTGTTGTTTTCTTTTATTATTCATGCGGATACATTTACCCGCAATAGCATCACGGCGAAGTTGTAATAAGGCATTACGAATTTTTGGCCACATTAAATAAAGTTCTTGTTCAGTTAAATTCCATGCTGTACAAATACAATCTAATGAATACAAATAAAAAAATAAACCAATTTAGTTGATCTTTTAAGAAAGAAAAATTGTTTGCGCAATCTCTATGCGATGAACATGTGAAATACAATGTAGGTACTGTCGTTAAATACAGGGAGATTGCTTTATTTTATCTATTTTAGGCAAACGGGAAACGATGCACTCTCGTAGATTTCTTCATCATCCTTTTACTTAATCCTCGAGAAATGCAATCAGGAAGTAGTTCATATATTAGAACGAGACGTTATTGATATACGGTCTTTGATTGTATATCAACAACGTCTGTGGTGATTAATGCTCAGTGTGACCAACTTTTTCTGATCATGGTCACGGTGAAACCGACCCGTGAATCGCGGCCCTTCTTTCTGGTTTCTCAACATAAGAAAACTTTCTAGAAAGAGCTATTGCAAAGTTTCCGTTTTTTACTAAAAGTGATGACTGGGAGAGCGGGGTAGCCTGGTGAAGATCCCTCTATCCCTCCTCAGTGCTGAATCCCTGGATGTCTTCGGCTATTTTAGTAATCGTAATTGCCCGTGACTGTGACTACCTGTGAATCACGGCAGTCATGCCGGACACTAGTGATAATCTCTAGCTAGCCTTTACTACGATCAGTGAAGAATTCAAATTTTCACCCCTATATCTCAACATTCCTTTTAGATTATACTTCGAAAAATAATTGTTCTTACGTCGAAGAAAAATATCGCGTTCATTATTATGATCAACATGTAATTTTGCCATAATTTCTTCTCGAGAAAAAAGATCACTTGCAACATGACGTGCAAAACTAGTTAATGTTGTTCGTGGTCGAAGATGTTTCATCATATTTCGTCCTTCATACATCTATTCAAATAAATTTTGTTTTATATTATATTTGAAAATAAAATTCTTTTTTCTTTTTTTTACAATAGTTTTTGTAGGAATTGGATGTATTGAGTAAATTAGATTTGTTGATGTACTAGCAGGAAAATCTAAACGATGATTAACATCTGACGTTTCATCTTCATGATCTTCTTCGATTTCAAGTTCTGAAGGTTCATTCTTAAAAATAATTGATTATATATTATTTATTTTATTATTATAAAGAATATATATATTTTTTTTT
>CAJNOL010002260.1:0-15390 GCA_905250125.1 Rotaria sordida | reverse complement strand
TTTTTTTTTCTTACATCTTCTACTTGCTCATGTTTTATATTTGGTTCGAAAAATACAGGCGAAGAATTAGAAATATCCGATTGATGATTAAGAATGTCTATATTAGATGCAAGACGAAGAACAATGGATTGCAGACGATCTATTTGTTGTTGTATATCTAGATGTGCAACAAAATTTAATTAAATAAAAGTATAAATTATTATTATTATTTTTAAACCTGATGATTCATTCATATTGTGTTCCAATTGACGTTGAGTATATTGGACTAAACAAGTATCATTATATGGTACTAATGTTTGAGATGATGTTCCATCTGAATTGCATTAGAAAAAAAATGAATTCTATGAAGATTTATTTGAAGAAAATGAAAAATAAGAGTTTTTTGTTGTCTATCTGACTTTCGTTTCAGATCACGTCGCGTAGTTTTTGATTTAATCGGAAAATTAAGTTAGTAAACGAATCGTTTCTTAGGTAAGTTTCCCACAAATAAAAAAAAGCAAATGAACTAGACTTTTTCTATAGTAGAATTCTTAAAAAAAAAATTTCGTGATTAAAATCCTAATCATTTCTGTGAAACATAAATGAAATGTATAACATATTCCACCTGTATTTGAAGAAAACCAATATAGAAAAGAATGAACTTTTCCCGCGTATCCAATTTTCTGTTCATATCATCCTTTCGTTTTCATCTTTTCTATTTAGCATTGAAAAGAATATTGGGAATTCTAGTTTACAATACTTCATAATCTCGAAACAAAAAACAAGTTCTGAACGGTAAAATAAATTGATAATAAAGTTTGAATAATAAACTGCATAAGCAGATTCTCTGAATACTATTTGTATTAGGGATGCACCAATTTCAAGAATTGGAATTAGTGTATCCCTGATTCGTACAAAAATGAAGAATATTGAAAAAGAAAAATTAGAGTTCCCAAAAATTTTGTTATTGTTTTTGTCGTCTATATCTTATCAAATAGAAAGTATTGACAAATAGGCAAATAGTCTTTAGTTTTTATCGTTAAAAAAAATGCATATATTTATTTTTCGTGATCAAAAATGTTAGTAATGCTAACAATATTCTATCATGTAAACATTTATTCAAGAAGAAATCAAATTGTTATTTTTACTTGTTTTTAATCTCTTATTAACATGTTCATTCTCCAATATCATTCTCTCATGATATAATCTTTTATCTGTAATAGATGGTCTTTGTTGTTGTTGTTGTTGTTCTTGTTGACGTTGTTGTTCTTCATGTTGATCACCACGCCAAACAAGCCATGAAAGAAAACCTTGACATGTTAATTGATTATCTTCATGAGGTAATAATTTTTTTAATAAATCAAATAATTTATATTGATCAATAAATGATAAACGTGTATCAATAATAAATTTTTCAATAGCAATATAACTTTCAAATAAAGTTATAGAAGAATTTTTATATAATAGAGGATGATGATATTCTTTATCCATATCTAAAAGATTAAAAATATTTTCAGAAAAAAAAAACAAAACAAAAAAACAAGTATTTGAACTTTTCTTTTTTTGGTTTGTTTTTATTAAGAACAAAAGAAAAAAGACTGATAAAAGAAAAATGAAAATATGTTCTTGTCTCTACTTTTTTTTTTTCTATCGAAACAAATAAAGAAGAAGAATAATAAGACATAGAGCAATGACAAAACCAATTACAAGTGAATCTTTACGTTTTTTAATTTTTATTTTATGTAATATATTATTCATTAATGGAAAACGATTTGCAATATTTTTCACTTTATGTGTTATGTTCATAAAATATTTTCGTTGATCAGATAAATCTTTTTTTAAAAGTGATGCCATTTCAATATTTCTATCCATTAATTTATGTGAACTATTTAAATGTCCCATTTCACGTAAATAATAATCTTGTCGACGACTACTAAGACCTGTTGAATTTATATCAGAATTATTATTAATTATATTATTATTATTATTATTATTATTATTCATTAAAAGATCTTCACGAGTTTGAAAATTTCTTATATTTGCTTTTGTACGTTCAAATTCACGTCGATAATCTTGACATATTTCATGATGACGTTGTAATGTATGTGTTGCAGCTGTATTTGGTCCAAGTAATGTTGGTATAGCATCAGTCATATATTTATTTATATCGGATAAACGTTCAAGAAGTTTTTCAATTTCAATAGACATTGTTTCAAATGATGATGATGATGTTGACGTTGTAGAAGAATCTATACCATGATGATTTGATACATGATCACGTGCAACATAATTTGAGCATAATTTTGAAAATGACATTAATTTTGTATCAATTTCATTTTCAAGTTGACGTGCTTGTTTACGTAAATCTTCCCAATCGGTAACTGGTGCTGACATTTTTGAATTTGTTGATGAATATAAATTATTACCGAATGAACGGTTCATAATAGAAAAAGAAATTCATTAAATGAAAACATTAAATAGATAAGTGTTCTTCGGGTTTTTTTCCTTTTTCTTTTTTCTTTTTAGTAAAAACTTATCAGAAATGCAAAAGATATTTTAATGCAAACGTCACACACGTCACAGATGATGAACGACATGAGTCATATGAGGTGCAATAGATTGATTGACCTATTATAATAAACTAATGGAAAATAGTATTGATTTAATTTAAAAAAGAATATATAAACATTATTATTATGATTATTTTATTTTTAAATTTTAATTTTAATAATTTAGAATTAGTAAAATTGTTTAATAGTGACATCTATGTAATAATGAAATATTGTTCATAGAATTTAGAGGGAATTCATTCAAGATAATTATTTTAAACTTTTCATAGATAAAAGAGTTTGATTTTGTAAGGTTAATTTTTTTTTTGGTAAAAATTATTCGTGGAAAAGTACAAAAGAATGAATGAAATATGTTGATCAATTAGTTCGCTAGACTTTTCCTTTCTCTATCTATTGCGTACTTCTTTTTTTTTCCTTGTACTATCTTATGATCGCACGACATATAGATATACATATATAAGTAGCTTCCATCAATATATATTTATTTTTTTATATAGACAACAAAAAAACGTTCTAGAAATGCTTCTACATTTACTTACAATTATTACTATCATCAATAGTCTTACTGGCAAACCAATCATTGCTAGAAATGTTTCAGGTACAAGATTATAATAACATAAATATGATTTTTTTTTTGAAATTAATATTCTATTTTTTTATTGAATAGATTGTACTATAACTGAAGATGGAATACTTCTTTATCATGGTCAACATTCATTTACAAAATTCGAACATGAATGTTTACCATGGAATGATTTACAAACAGTTTTTACTGAAATTATAAATGAACCAAATTTTTTTAATGATGCATCAATTAAACTAGCTAAAAATTATTGTCGTAATCCAAATATGAATATTAATGGTCCATGGTGTTTTATTCAAAATGAAGGTATTATTACTATGGAACAATGTGATGTTTGTCAAAGTCTTGGTATGTTAATAATTTGAAATAAAGTAAATTGTTTCTTTTTTTTTTCTACTATTATTTCTTTAGCACCTAGATCAACATTACCAACAGATATAGGATCTATTGATGAAGCAACCAATGATGATTTTAATAATGGATTTTTTCAAAATATTCGTGATGAATTTAAACGATATTTTGCTTATATTCGAGAGAAATTTAAACAAATCTTCGAACGTATCAGACAAGGTATCAGAAAAGTTACATCAAGAATTTCCGAACAATTTGACTAACAATACATAATTACTTGTTATAACAAGAAACATTTATTTATATCGATAGATACTTATTATTATTATTTTTTCTTATTGTACATCTAAGAATTATTTGTACGAAATACATGCATATGAAATAATTAGAAATCAAGAACTTCATAGATGTTCTAATATTCTTTGACATTTCTGGAAGATAAAAACTAAATTTTGTTTAAAGTAAGTATGAAACGCAATGGTAGTGCAAAGAAGACAGAGTAGAAAGGTGTATTGCTTAATTCAAGTTCGAATATAAATGAAGCTCTAAGAGCTTGATATTATTTCAAAAATAACTGATAAAAACTCGAACCAATACTTTCATATGAGAGCGGCCAAAAAGATCAAAGATGAAGTTTTATTTCAATTATAATTATTATATCGACAATGTTTTTATTATGCTGATCGATGTTTTAAAGCTTCTATTGAAGTCTTTACTAAATCAAAAATCTGACCTTAAAAATGCTTTTGACCGTGTAGTCGACCTTTTATATCGGTGTCGTGACCTGAGAATGCGTAACGCTTCCTGAAGGGTCGTGACCTATGCTGATCTCTGTATACACATCGATACTAATGTTTTTCTTGAGTTCGAGAAAACCTAAAGACAAATATTCATATAATCAAATGTGAGAATTGTAATTGGTTTTTTTTAATTGAAAATATATTTACAATTCCAGTGAGCATATTTACGCATCAATTATTACACCACTCTTCTTATTAACGCCAGAATATAATTGGTAACTTTCCAAGAAATTTAATCATCTTTCAGAAATTAGAATAGTTTTCCAGTAAACTTGATAAGTTTTGTTTTTCAGAGTGAGAGTAGAAACGTATACACAGCGTGGATCATTTGACTCTCCAAGTCACACTTGCGTAGCTAGTTGTTGGAGTTAATGTTAATAATCTTTTCAATTACACTAACGTCCACATCCAAAATTTATCTTTGGCTTTGGCTATGTAAGTGCCAATGAAAATTTGATTTATTTTCGAACTCAAATTAAGCAGCTATTCGCTAGCATCAGAGAAAGGCGTCGTTCCACACAATAGCGTTACGGCGAAATAGAAATTAGGTAAACATAATGTAATTTTTTTTCCTGCATTTAGAAACACACAAAAATATTATCATTTTAACTCAAAACTATTTTCTACATAGCAAACATTAGTATAGAATCTTAAAAGTTCTGCCTTGCGCCGCATTCCCGACATTTTTCAATCATTGCAATGACCAACGGATTTCATTAGAAACTTTTAAACTTGTATTGAACTTTAAAAAAATAGATCAATGCATTTTACCGCTAAAGACGGAAGAGATTTAATTTATGCTTGAAGGTTCAAGTCATTGGATATTTTGCCAGATCAGTTCTGCCTTTATGATGACATTCCCAAAATCTTTTCAAGTTCATGTATCATCAATAAGGATGATAAAACTCGTGCGTTTAATTGGAAACTTTGAATGAATGATTCTGAACTCTGTTGCCAAAGAATTGTTTGATATTTTTAAAATACGTTCGGAAAAAATAGAGCCTCCAAACCGAAGAAAGCTGTCATCAAATCTTCGAAAGTATGAAGGATATCCGTCTCGATTGTGTCGTGCCTCATTACACATCATAGAAAAAATACGATCAATCATATGAATGATTCTATAAGTAATCTTAAAAACGTAATTTTCGGCATCAAAAAGATTGATTTGCGTATTACTTTGAAACCTTATTCATTTATTTATAGTATTAGAAGCCTTGAATTAAACTACTCAAAAAAAGTACATTATAACAGAAAAAAACAAGATTAGTTTTAATAAGCAACTATCAAATCAAAATAATTTCTGATGAATATCGCTAAAAAGATAGCCCATGAAATCTCTTCATGTTTTATATTTTTCTCAATTATATATCATGCATGACATGTATTCAAAATTTACTTTTGCGTTAGACATATACATGTTCATTATTAAAAGAAACAAAAATAAGCTTAAATGAAATGCATATATATATAGGTTGGCATGCGCACTAGATTAAAATAAATTGAGAAAAAAATTAAAAATTATTCTTCAGATTTCCCACACCTTCTTCATCAATACACATTAGTTTGTCAATTAATATGTATATAGACTGTATATCATCTGAAGAAGAAGAACCAAACTAAAGATTATTTATATGAAAGACAAAAAGAAAAACCAAAAAAAAAAAAATTAGTAGCAAACATAGAATCTAATATTTATTGTTAGAGTCGTAGAAACACAGGTGAATTTTCAGATAATGGTACTGGTTCTAGGTAAAGAGGTTCTTCTTCTAAAACAATGAATTAATAACAAAATAATCATTTATTATTTAACAAAAAAAAAAAAGAAAATAAACATACCTTGTGGATTTTGTTTTTCTTTTTTATTTGATTTTACATGTGTACTAACTATTGGATCTTTATTGGATTCTATGATAAAGATATATAGATTTTTACAAAAATCAAAATATTACACATACTCTTTGTTTGAGAACTAGAACTGAATCAATAAATAAACACAACAATGATATAATCTTTACACAATAATATGAATAATTAAACTTACTTTTTTAAAACTATAATAAAGAATAATAGTTAATTTTATAATAAAATTTAAAATTCATATTTATACCTCTATTTTTGCAGCAAAGGAAAAAAATTAAAAAGAATAATAATCCAAAAAAGAAAAGACCGCCAATAATAGAACCAATAATAATAGCAATTTGTTTTCCTAAAAGAATACAAAAAAAAATGATTTTGAAATTCTGTTTATTTCTTTTTTTCCGAAGAATAAAACAATGAGAAACTCACACCGGTTGTCAATTTTCCGCGTCTTCCAGAATTCGATGACGTTCGACCATTAAAATATTCATCATCATCATCTTTTGAAGGTGGTGTAAAACGATTAGATGGATCAATATCAGGATTAATTGGCATTGCATCTAAAATAATATACTTTTTGATTTGTCTTGTCTCATCCTATTTAATTTACCTTTAATGTCAATAACACTTATTAAAGATGAATGTACTCGATTATCGATTACTAATTCACATGTTAACCTTTCTGGATATCTCGAAGATGTTCGTTTGAAAACGGTATGTTGATTTGCACAGACAACCCATGATCCATCAAGTTCTTGATTTCGTTTTATAGTAATTCGGTCTCGAATTTCTCCTACTGGTGTCATTTTAATATTTACATGTTCATAGCCCGTAACAGATGTACAACAAAATAAATCAACATAAGTTTGATCGGCAACTTCAAATGTACTTCGAGTTTCATCTGATGGATCATTAAAAGTCATACATGCACCAGGTTGACCATGACATATATAACTCCAATAAAATAAGTCAACATCTAAAAGATATTTTTTTCTTATTTTGCAAAAATCTACTAAATAAACATATAGAACATTATTTACCAGCTACAATCAATTGATAAGTACGACTCATTGACTGTCTTCTCGATTTTGAACTACTACAACCATAATATCCAGTATTTTGTGAATTAGCTGAATTTATTGTAATACGTAAAACATTTTCTTCATTTATATTAATAATATTTAAATTTAAATATGAATATCTATTATCATTATTTTGTATTTCTGACCAGTCATGTAATTGTCGAGCAAAATAAACTGATTCATCTTGGTGACAATTAAACGAAAATGATTCTCCTATTGGTACAATAGTTTTTTCTATATTTCTACACCATGAATCAGATATAATAAGAATAAAGATAAAGTTAATAAAAACAAAATATAACATCATTGAATAATAAACGTGTATATAATGATCAAAAATAAAAATAATAATCAAGGTATTCAAATTCTAAATACCTAAGAAAGTTTCTCATGTCAATGAAAAAAAAACCTATGTATGCATGCACAATATATTAAACTATAATTATGATGGTATGAATGAGGTGTAGTGAGGACGAGAAAAAAAAGAGAATGTTTGTCGTTTGAAGGCTAGTGTTTTTTTTTCTCTTTCGTGCATAAATATAAGCAATAGCATTAATGCATTTGCTTCCTTTCATTGTGTTTTTGTTAAAGTAAAATTAGAATTGGATGATTCATTTGTTTTTTTGTTGATTTCTGCAGTATTTTTTTTTTTGAAGAAAAAGTGACTCAAATTATAGATGACATCTACGGAGAATATATATAGGGAAAGTGCGTAGGTAAAATGACATTTAAGAAAAAAAAATCATGATGCAAATCGTTTTTTATTGACTTTTTTTATTATGTATGACAGAGGAAAGAAAGAAAGGTTTACAAAAATGAATCATTAAGTAAGAAAATTATCTGTAGTTTTCAATCAACATTAATTTATCAAATGATTAACGATGCGTTCAATTGAGTGTATACTTGTTTTCATTTGACATCATCGATCTTGTAACTTAAAAATACATATTGCAGAAGCTAAATAAAAATATCAACCATTGGTTTCTTTTTCTTTTTATGAGAAAATAATTGCTTTAGTATATACATTGAATATTTCGATTTAATCGAGTACAGAGGTATCCCAAGCGCGAGTCGAAGGGTAGTGATCCCCGACCTTGAAAAGTCAACCTTAGTAAAAAACTTCGAATCGGTGTACTAAGTCATCGACTTCCGTCTCTCAATCCTAGTGACCTTGAAACATTCTTGATCGAATAAAAACATGTTTACAATAATTCAATAGAACAACTGATGGATATGAAAGTTTCGTTTTTGTAACTAAAGCAATCTTGTGTAATCTATGATTAAGCTAATTTTATTGGAAATCCGCAATGAATCAAGTTGATACTTCTTGACATATCAAATGTCTTGTTTTTCAAAGGTTTCATATTACGAAATAATTCATATATTATTAAATATTCGACGAAAATATTATACATTAGTAGACATTCGATATTAATATAATAAAAAATATGTTGGTATAAACGTAAGAAAAAACAATGAAATAGACTTTGTTTTTTTATTGAAATCTTCTTGTCCGATAAATGTTTGTCGTTTTATAACACGATGAAAAATGTTCAAAATGATTTAATTGATTTATTAAGGTCAAAGTTTATGCTACATTTTCTCTATTTCGTGCATAGTACACTGTAAAAAGACAAAGAAACGTAAAATATTAAACATGTTGCTCTTATTGCAACCTTTCATAAAACCCGTTTAAGGTATATGATTACTACAAATGCAAACGCGTATCACATAAGTGATAGAATTGACTATTATTTTGGCATACTTGACCAGCAATCAAATGGATTACAATAGATCTTATCTGATCGGGCCTACGAAAATTGGTCGAAACGAAAAGTAGGCGAAAAATTCTTAATAAAAAAAAAAGAAATAGAATCTTTCAACACGAGCGATAACAGTATGAAAAATAAATTAATATTAGTATATAAGCTGTTGCTGATACTTTTAAAATATTTGTTGTAGTAGCCTGTGTAAGCAAAGTGGACTGCAGCCTCTCTCCAGAACAATTGATTTTAAGCAGGAAAAAAAATGAAAATAGAAAACAGGTGCGGGTGTTGGGATGGATCCTCTCGAACCTCATCACACACCCGAATTTACATCAGCTCTGACACTCGCATCAACGCTGACAATTATACCACACTCTCAAAAATGCTTTTTCCCAGTTCTAAAGCGCTATCAGAATTAATTTCGATACAATTTCATGAAAATACATGAATCGAACAGTTTTAATTTTACAAAGTAATTCTAGTTCATATGCTACATGTATTAGAAAAAAAGCTCCGTTGTAGTGATGGACATTTTACTAATGACATCTTTCCTTTTCCTCTTATAATGCTTTTACTGATTCGTCGCATTGGAAGTTTTTTTTTTCATTAAGAATTTTTCGATTATTTTTTATGTCAATCAATTTTCGTTTTCCCTACCTAATCATAATAATAATAATAAAATCGATCAAAACTAAGATTGATTCTAATAATTGAGAAGATACTACGGTAGTATCTCATACTGCGACACGCAGTTTAAAGCCATTGATTAAGCAGGATTTTGTCTGTTTGAGTATTTTTTTTCTATCCCACTGCATGAATATTTTGTAACTCGTACAAAAATGTCGGATATCAGTCAAAATCTCGCCTTTCTTACAATAGTGAGTGTGCTCAAGCCACTTCTATCAGTAAGATCGTTTGTTTTTCCACAATTTACCAATTTGATTATTTATTAAAGCTGATATGACAAAATATCTACTAGTTACCAGAATGAATCCAGAGAGAGAGAGAGAGAGAGAGTTGCAGCGTCAATTAGTATCAAATACTGCGACATATTCAAATCGACTTTATTAAGTACAAATTGACGTTTTCATGGCACATAATGCGAATTCAATAGAAAATTAGCAAGAAAAAAGGTTCAGATCGATGATTCCAGGCTCCGAAAGCAATCAGGTTTCATTGGAGTCAGTTGGAATGATGCGGAAAACTTCGGAGGCTTTCCGGTCTGGAATATTGCTTCTAGTATCAATCAATTTTCGGTGTTTTCCCACTCGAACTAACCCATATTTCTTGATATGGGAGTAAATCGATTGAATCGGTGGCATTCTCTTTTAAGAACCGTGGTCAATCGTTGGCATTGACGAAAAATAGATGACATTGGATGTAAGAGGGTGTGGGTATTGCTTGATGGGAAACAAATGACACTCACACCCACACCGTTGATCATCATTCATAAACTATTGACGAAGTTTGATATTGACTTAATAAGTGAAGACAATGCTCATCTCTGATGAAAGTTCTATAGAGTTAAGATGTTGACGGTGTTCCATCGTAATAACTGGTAATAGAAATAAAGTATAGAATGCATAAATCAAAGAAGTATCATATAATATTGGTGAAGATACTTCAATTTTAGTAATAAACTATATGTTATACATAGCTTCACCTAAGAAAAAACATTGAATACCATAAGTATGCCTTGAATTACTTCTCTCTATTTTAGACAGTATGGTTTTTTTTTGCTCAGTATTGAACACACTGGACTTATATTCTTATAGTTGTATCAGTGATCCTGCAACATGAGTTACTTCAAGACATATCTAAACTTTCGAATATTCAACCGATAAATGCAAATAGTTGGACTATATGTACTCAAACTTTTTTTGATTTTTTTTGTTCGAATGACTCGAAGTACTTGATGACTTCATCAATCTATTTTCTATTATGAAATTCAAGAATATTTTTATGTTTAATTCATGTATTTGATAGTTACTTTTTTTTTCTAAGTAGAATAATGTATTTGAAGAATATCCTAACAACTATAGTAGATGTACAGTAGTGGCCAAAAGCCCCGACCCTAGAGGATCTCAGCCATTATAAGTGCTGGATGTCTGAAAATTTGTGTGCGCATACTCCGTCAAGAATGCAGGTCAGAGACACAATTCTGCCTCGATTGCTTCAGTATAAAGAGAATTATGATAGATGGTATCTATTTTTGTATTGAGATTTTTAACCTGAAAAAGGACTGTCCACTCAATTTTACACTATTTTTTTACCAAATACATAACTAAATTTTGATATTATTGCATGGAATTGGAGCTCAGTCTATCATCTTTCTTAAACCAAAATATGAGTTCATTTGTTCGAATATTGGCGTTTCTGCATGTCTCTGCATCCTCAGATTCACCAATGCGATGGTAATAGCCATGCTATTTTCCATTAGTACACAGTTCATTTATGAAACTTATGGACACTAATGTGCAACTACAGGAGACGCTTTTGCAAGAATTTGAGCTTCATCCACTAAATTGTTACTGAGTTACCGTCTTAAAATGATACCAGAGGATTTTTTTCCATATCATCGGTCATAGTAAATTGGCCATAATTCTAAAGAAAATTGACAAACTGCAATAAAATTAGTTGTGTGGATAGCTGAAACACAGCGCTACACAATGAACCATTAGCTGACCTACGAAGTCCAGCTTTTCCAGAGTTATGAAGTTCAAAGGCGAAATATGTGTCATCCATTGTCATCCACCAAAATTCTCTTTATACTGAAGCAATCGAGGCAGAATTGTGTCTCTGACCTACATTCTTGACGGAGTATGCGCACACAAATTTTCAGACATCCAGCACTTATAATGGCTGAGATCCTCTAGGGTCGGGACTTTTGGCCACTACTGTATATGTGAAACAAATATCAAGTACTTTAATGCCTTCGAATAGTAACTATGTACATGAAGTAAATTTGAAATATCTTGATTTGATGGTGATCTCTCGTGCTGAATATTAGTCAAAAGATTTAGAATTTCTTTTGAACAGACTTGTCCAAAATATCAATTGCGCCAAAATGAAATTTGATTCAATGTCTTCTTGAATTTCAGAGATCCTGTCGACAATCGCATTAACTATATTATGATGATTGATTAAGAGACTACTAATCTGTCTGTCACATCGATATTGAAAGGGATTCATGTCAAAGAATGTATGCTGTCACAAACGATTAAATGAATGGCATCTAAAGATTAACATGCATAGCATCTAGGGTCGATACATTCATCGCATCATATACACAAGACAATACGATAAAAATTCAACTTTTTATCTTGTGATTACTAATTATCTGCTGTGATTGTTAAACCATGTTAACCATATACATTTTCATAAGAATTTCATAAGTACTCAAAATTCATGTTGATATTGAAATCTTTAAAAAAAATGATTACTTAAGATCAAAATAAACTTAGGAAACCCGAGAAATTCTTAAAGTTTTTGTCATATCAAATGACTTGTAATCAATTACAAAAATTTACTGATTTCCCAAAAAGAGTTTGTTCTGTGTCATTTACCAACTCGAATTTCTTTCAAAATATTATCTTTCTCTTTAATGATCACGATCAGCATATAATTTACTAATATTAAAAATAAATATAGTAATTCATATCGTTAGATTTCTTTTTGACGTCAGTAAATTTAAATTAATACTCCGTATTAGTATAAGAAACTAAGTAAAACTACGAAAACCTTTAAGCTTCTTAACGTAGATTAGAATAGTCAACACCTTTAATATTTTTATTCGATTTATCATCATCTATGTCACTTTTTCATTCATTCATTTATTCATTCTTTTTTCAAAATCATGCAATAAACAAAACAAAAAAAAAGAAAAGTAATTAAGATAATAAAAAAGCTTAATTTGGTGTTTTTTTTTTGCTGTCGCAATACACATTCTGCGATAGATAGGACATCTAGAAAAACGATTTTGAAAACCAAAAAAAAAACCTTAATTAAAAAATGTACATATAGCAAATAAAAAAACAAAACAAAACAAAACATACAATGATTATTTGATAGAAATTTCGTTTCATAATAACAGTCAACAAAAGAAAAACCAACTTTCATTCATAGTGATTTCTACTTACACATACATAATTACAACAAAAATATATCTGCATTCATTTAAACTGTAGATTACGAGAAAAGAAAAAAAAAGATCAACAACAACAACAACAACAACAAAAAATAGATGTCTTTTAGAAATAAGCCTAGTGATAAAACACTGTTTTGTTTTTCTTTTGCTGAACATGTTAATATATATTTATGATGAATAATATATCGTATCTTTCTTTTGGCGACAACATAATGCCAAAGTAAAAATGAAAGTAAGTAACTAAAAAGAAAAAAAAAGAATAAAAATACAAGACGTAAGACAAAAGAAAATAATTACTTCAATAATGAGAACAATAACAGCGCCGATAATAACCCAAGTTTTAGCAGAATTAAGTAAATCTACTAATTTATTATAACAACCCTATAAAAAAAAAAAAGAAAATTCAAATTTTATTCTTTTCTTTTTCATCTATTATTATAAATAAACTTACTATTTCATAAATATTAGTTCCGTTAAGAGCACAATTAGAAGCTTGTTGTAATTGATCTAATGGTAAATCATTCCAATTTTGTTGAAGATTACCAATAGGACAACATGTTAATGGATAAACAAATTCTTTCATAGTAACTGGTAATGATGAATTCCACCATGGATTTGTACGATTCCATTTTGTTGTTCCAAAAAAATCTAATTTACCTTCAACACCACAACATTGAAGCTGAAATAGATTAAAACAAAAAACAAAAAAAGAAATATTTAATTCTGAAAAATCAAATTACTTACATTATACATAATAAAATCCCAAGCTAATGAAAAAGATGATGGTTTAGATAGACCATTAGAGTTTAATACAAGTGGTCCTTCATATGTTTGTTTTAATGATTGTTGTAATTTTGGTACAAATCGACTTTTAAAATTTGCTTGAAAAACAACAAAATAAATTGTAACACCTATTTCAACAATAATAATAAGTCCAACAATAATTGCATACTAAATAATTACAACAAAAACAAAAAAATTAATACATAAAGAAAACATGAAAATTGAACTTACACATATTAAAAATAATTTTACTTGTTTCATTGCACCACAACATCCAAGAAATCCAATTATTAATAGAATAGAACCCAAAATAATAATAACAATAGCCATTACTTCAAGATATGATAAACCTTTTTCAATTCCAGGATCTTAAATAAAATTAAAGATATTTACTTTTCTTAATTTCAAAACAAATTTACTTGTACTAATTGGTAAAAATTCTTTAAGTTTTTGAAATCTTGGATCAACCATAACATAAATACCAAGTGCGAGTAGTGCAGCACCAATTAACTAAATAAAAATAATTACAAATTTCAACAAAACAAAAAATATATACCAAAAAATTACTTACAAAAAAGATAATATTAAACAGTACCATAATGAAACGTACAGTTTTCATTCCACAACTCATACCACCATGACCCATTTTTTAAAAAAGCTTTTCTTTTAAATTATGTATATGGTCTAAAAAAGAAAAAACCAACGATTTATACTGAAATAAATAGCTGTTTCTAGAAGAAAAAAAGTATGAATCACGATGAGAAGATTCTCATATATCTAATTTTATATTTTTTGTTAGACGCGAAGTGCATCACCTTTTCTTATTTAATGGCGTCAGAAAGAAAAGAAAAAGAGGAAGACGAATCATTCTCGTATTTCTTTTTTTTTCCATCGATATTATTATGTTCGATTCGAAAGTATACATACCCATAAAACGTCGGTACTAACAAAGAAAGAACGAATAGTAGAGCCAATATATATATATATGCAAGTAAAACGTATCGTTGAGAGAGAGAAGAAAAAAACAACAGTTGGTGCTTGTTTTCTTTTGTTGAAAGAAGAGAATAAATAATCGTCTGATGTTACCCAAAGGCCTAAGTAAATTTTAAATATTTTATGAAAAATAAATGCGTCATCAAAAAAAAAACCAATGACAAATATCGTTTTCGTTATGATATTCTTTTGACTTTCTCTTGGTGTGTTGTATACAATTAAATTTTTATAACCCCTATTATTCATCGACAAACAAAAAAATTAACAGAACGAATATCGCAAATAAAAATGATGTGCCCACGTATTTGTAAAGAGTCACTTGATTAATGCATAGATCAGTTATGCGAAATAAATATTCATCACTTATTCCAATGTGACACACACACATGAATTTGTTATTATCATTATATTTAAATTGTTTTTATCACTACATTCAAAATACTGTGAAAGAATATAAAATATAATCTTGTATCAGTTTC
>CAJNOL010002259.1:17035-31191 GCA_905250125.1 Rotaria sordida | reverse complement strand
GTACTAGTAACCAAAATCAAAAGGGGCCAAATTTCAGCCTTATACGCCCCCGTCCTTTCTTCTAACTATAAACTCTATATTTTAGATCAAAAACCAAGTGTAGGATTAATTTTGGCGTTGGTAGCGAGGTAAAAATTCAGTATCTCTGGAAAAACTCAGATAGGGCAAGAGCGCTCTTGAAATTATTTTAGTCTCATGATGTTCTACTAGTGAGCAAAATATGGCCTCGAAAACATCTGGAGTTGCTGTCACGAAAGTATTTTTCAGAAATCAGAATAGGCTATATTTCATTATTCAACCCAATAGTGATACTCCGAAGTACTGCCTATAAACGGTTTTTATATGACAAGAAGTTTTCAAGTCTCTCTTATTTTTGAGGAAAAAACTCTGATTGATATAGATAGAGTGAAACTATCGAGTTTTTTCCTATCATAAATACATTTATTGGACACCTGGTAGAACAATATTCTTAAGAATTTTTTTAGACTTGAATATAATATTCCTCATCGGAATCTTTTTTTTAAGCATTCAATTAATATCATAGGTTTTCATCTTCACAATTTTTAGTATGAGGCCACAAGCGTGACCACTCTCGGTGGTAACTTACCAAAAATAGATGATTTTTGTTACTCAGATTGAAATAGTTTTAGCATTTTGAGAATTTATTTCGCTTATTAAGAGCAGCGTTATTGTTGCTCGTAGAAATATTTATTCTACACAAAGTGTATGCTGTTTGAAACACCTTGTTTTTTGCTCGTATACAATAATCTCTGCTAATTATATTAGATAAAACGCTCTTAGATGCCTCAGAGTCTTACTGCTGCGCGATATGTCTAGTACCACTCTTCCACCCTGTCGAAAATTTCTCACTACGTCATTCATGAAAAGGGGTCTCAATCGTTATGGATTGGGTGAATATTTGAAGCTACACCGGACCACAGGAATAATGTTTGACAAAACATTATTACTCAGATAATGGTTTCATTATCGTTTTAAAAGAGATCGATATGCTCTGTTAGCGAAAGAGAATTTCTCTATTGCAGCGTCGATTGATGCATGACAAATAGAGATAGTTTATCATCGAGCATAGCATGAACGATATGATTGATGAAGTCGTTTTCTTTACGGCGCATACTATCGCATTCCAAGCAGCATACCTGGTGTCGACGGCTTCGATACAATCGGAACGATATTGGATTGGTATGGTTTGGATGCACCTGAGAGGGGACACACAAGGTTACTGTCATTTGAATACGTTCATAATGGTACCATTAAAAAGGGTTGCGGATATAGGTGTTATTATTCTCTCCTCTAACACCCGCGTCCTACACCCACGCCCGCACTAGCACTGGTATCTACACCCTGCCCACACCAGTGGCGTGCCGAGGGGGCTCAGCCCCCTCCCTCATTGGAGAAAAATTATCTGTAGGGGGGGTACGGGTGAAAAAAAATTTATGTCATAACTTTTATTAACAGTCCACTGCGGGCCTCCTCCTTAGAAAGTTGGGCCCCCCCCCCCTTGAAAAATTTCTGCGAACGCCACTGACCCACACCCTAGTTCTTAGTTGTAGAACCATAAATGCAGAGTTTTCCGAGTCATATATGGAGAGTAAATATCAAAAGTGGTTTTGTTACTGGTTGGACATTGGTGGCTATCAAAGATGATGCTTCGATTCCCCATAACTGTCATATGACCAATACAAAAGCATTAACTGACTAAGTTCTAACTTTCGGAAATAATCAATATCATTGTTTCAAAGTTCTTCGAGACACATAATAAGTCGTTACGATCTGCTGGTATCATAACAAATGTGTAAAACAGGGTTATTTGTCCATTAAATCAATGATTAGACTAACAATAATAAATTATGAAAAGAAAATAAATACCGTGTGAATAGCAACAAGACAAATAAAAAAGAGCGCCAGTCAAAAAAAGTATACAAAATTTCTGTTCGAAATGCATAAGTAAAAAAGACACAGTGTTTGCTGACAATCGATTATCGTTGGAAAAGAACTATCATCTTTTAGAGAACTTAACACTTTGCATATTTTGTATTAGTATAATGAAGCTAAATAAGACATGTAAATTCCGCATTTCAGTTCAAAAAAAGCTGCGCTAACAAGCTCTTTTTAAGTTAATCTTTAGTAGAGAATAAATATGAACTTTAATAAGCATTGTAGAAGTCCCATAGTCTCAAATGTTCAACAGTGGAACTTTGTCCTAAAATGAAATCTAAATTATTATTCGATGTCGCTTTATAAAAATGATTTCTATTGAAACTCGAACTCAAATTTCAAAAAGTTAAATATTTTTTATTTCGAATGAAAATCTACTCATTTGTGTCAACACGATATGTTTCGAGTGACATTTAATTCAATTTTATCGAAGATTGTGCATCTCTTGAAGTAATTCTAACCTATGAATACATCGATTTAGATTGGTTTATGAAAAGAAAAAAGATGCGGTTGAGCGATAAAAAATATCTGATTAATTTGCTTGACGATTTCTTTGCTTTTATATTTGTAGTGCAATATACTCACAGTCTAATTGTTGTTCTTGAATGTAAATAAGTCGATTCAAATCAATTTGATCATTGTTAATAATAATAATAGTTTTAGTAGTATCTTTTTGAGTAAATTGTTCAAGTTTTTGTTTAATTTTATTGATTTTTTGTTTAAGTTCATCGATATCATTTTCAACAAAGTTTTCTTCTTCTCGACGACAACGAATTTCTCTTGTAATTAGTTCAAGTTGGTTTATTATTGTTATTCTTTGTTTATCGATTAATTTGGTGAGTTCATATTGAGCTTTTTCTGCTGCTTTTTTTACTTTGTCGATTGTTGTATTTTTCCATTGTTCAATTTGATCAAAAAGATCTAATGATAAAAAATTTGATTTTTCTAATTTTGGTATTTGATTAAGAAGTTCATCGTGTGATCGGACGATTTCATTGTCGAATTTTATCGATAGTTGTTGTTCATGTTCTTTGAAATCCTTCGGGCAAAAATATTTTTTACATCCAATGCAAAAGCGTCTTGCTGAAGGTTTATTGCAGATTGAACATAAATTTGAATCAGTTACTATCGTCGCCATATGTCTTAGAAGAAAATCACTAAAATGATACAATTTATAAGAGTATGTCGAATAAATTCGATCTAAAATGAATTCATATGAATATTTATAAAATAATTTCAAGGCATGTATTGAATATTCTTCGTTCATGGTTTGAATCCAATCTCGTTCAACTGTCTCAAATCTGGCTCAATCGGTGTTTAATAGAAACAGGAAAAAGATAGAGTATGGGTGTCAGTGAAAGAAGGTCCGAGTATATGTGTAGGATTTCGATGTGCGTATGACTGTGGAATAGTGGCAGATGTAGAACACTAGCGACTCGCTAGACTATGGGTATAAGTGTGGGTGTGGGTATGGGCTAAAGGTGTGTTGATGTGGTGTTTAAGTGCAGCAGCTGGTGGATTTTTGCGTATTTGTGGTGTTGGCGTTTGGATGGGGATACGATGTATGATGTTAGGTGTGGATGTGTCGCGGTGTTTGTATTTGAGCATAGCCATGGGTACGTGGCTCTAAGTATAATTGACTGAATAGTTGAAAAGAAACACTACGCTCCACAGACATCAACTTCCCACCAACATAGCCACTGGTAAGAACACCGACAGATGCACCTACATCTGCACTTATCACGACATCTACACTTACACTCATCAACAAACTTACATCTACTCTCCTATGTTCCCTACACTGAAAGGCTAAGGTCTAGAAACCGTAATTCACGTGTGTCTGCATGTCTGTCTGTCTGTCTGTAACAAGGGGTTGGCACAAATGACCATTTCTGTGGCGCAAATGACCATTTTTATGGCACAATTGACCATTTCTGTGGCGCAAATGATCATTTTTATGGCACAAATGACCATTTCTACGGCACATATGTCCATTTCCATGGCACAAATGATCACTTCCATAGCATAAATCATTATTTCTATGGCACAAATGACCATTTCTGTGGCGCAAATGACCATTTTTATGACACAAATGACCATTTTTATGGCAGAAAGGATCATTTTTATGGCACAAATGACCATTTCTGTGGCGCAAATCACCATTTTTATGGCACAAATGACAATTTCCATGGCACAAATGGCCATTGTTATGGCACAAATGGCCATTGTTATGGCACAAATAGCTATTGTTATGGCACAAATGACCATTTCAATGGCACAAATGACCAATTCTATGGCACAAACGAACATTCCCATGGTACAAATGGCCATTCCTATGGCACAAATGACCATGTCTATGCACAAATGACCACTCTTATGACACTAATGACCCTTGTTATGGCACAAATGACTGTTTCTATGGTAGAAACGACCATTTTTATGGTACAAATTACTATTCACATGGCACAAATTACGGTAAAAATAGAACTACCTGCTTGTCATCATTCCGTCAGTCTAGGTCCCAGTGAATCGACCTTTGATGTCGATGAACGTTACTTGTACATACTAGATTCGTATGGATCGGTATGGTAAATGAGTAATTATATTACACAGAAGAGTGGAACATTGTGTCGAGCGTTAAGTGAATCGCAAGTATGAGCGTTACTTATTCATAATTCAAGTTCGAAAAATTAAATGAATATGTGATCACTGTAATGGTACAGCTTTGAACAGATTGGCAGAGAATAAGGTCTAATCAATTTGATGGTGTTCCAAGTTAGGAATAATATTGAAAGATTTAAAAAGTCATCAGCACACTCTTTCAAGAAACTTTCGAATATAGAATTGTCACTTTTGGTTTTAACAGACTGTTTAATTGATAAACTCGAACGTGTATAGCAATGCTCAGAATCTTGAACGAAAGATTAATCGAAAAAATCCGCACATTTTACCGATGTATGAACGCATGGAAATATCTATATCTATATATATAATATCGCAAAAATCACGTCGAAAATTGTAACGAAACTATCACCGTGAAGTTGCAACTTTTTCTTTACATCATAAATTATATTGTTTAATAATTAAAAAATTTCATTTCCAACTGTTAGCTCATCCTAAACGGTAAGGTGTAGTTTTTCCTGACTAGAACGCATTCTCTTTTCCTAATACATACTTGAGTGAGAATATGGGTGTACAGGGTGTGTATAAATGTTTTTTCAGGGGCGTAACTCTACGGTAACAAATAGTACCGATAATGAATTTTGTACCAAATGAAAGCGCGGAAAAAGTGTGATATTCTGATGTTAAATTGTGAGGGTTCTGAAAAATTTTTTATAACAAACATAACAAGTCTCTGAAAAAACAATGCGAAAAGTAGTCTTTCAGGAACCGTAACACTATGATTTCACACAATAACCATGATGAATTTTGTACCAAATGAAAGTGCAGAAAAAATGGGACATTCTGATGCTAAATTATGAGGGTTCTGAAGTCTCTTTTATAACGAACATAATTTATTTTTGAAAGTTTGTATAGAATCATCGTGATCATGTATCGATAATGAGTTTTCAGGTAAGAAATGTGCTTTTTGTCACACAAATTTATATAAGTACCGCTGTGAAAATTATTTAACTTTGTCTAGCAGATAAGATGATATCATTCTTGTTCGTTCTCTCACCTTGTTATCTTCCGCTTCTGAATATGAATGATGGTATGCCAGTAAAATGAGAGTAAGTGTGTAGCAGTACTTGTTACCTATTCTCTGTTGAATATCTTTTCGTTCTGCAAGCACGTTTCGATTCTCTCATCAAATGATATTTTTCTTTTCTATCTGTCTAAGAATAAAAATTGCACGACCCTCGGCAATAGCATAAAGTTATTTCGTGGTATATAAGGTAGATAGACAAAAACAATCGATTCTTTTGGTGGCTGAAGTTAATTTAATTGGTTGGAAATGGCTAGTACCTACGATTCAGAACAGCAAAGAATCTTCGGCAGAATCAAATGTATCGCTTTTCGTGAGGCTCGAGATGGGTACAGCATTCATTAATCGCCAATGGATTGCAGAAAAAATTCATTATAGTACGCGATTTGTCACAGAGTAGTGGGAGAGATCGTACGATGATTGCTTCGCTGAGTATTCCGAGTGTAGTCGAAAACTGAAATTATCAGATGCCAGGCAAAATCTCATTCTCAATGCAACTGGTAAGCAAAAAAAGAAGTTCTTATGCTTTGGTCAAATAGATTGCAGCAAAATACAAAGAGTATGTTACACCAAAAACAATCGATAATTACCGCCATAGGAATGGATTGAAATCATTTCATGTTATTCCAAAACCCTTAAAAACAGAAACCCATATTTCGGACCGATTGTGGTTTTGTGATTGGCTAAGAGACTGGACTCAAGAAGATTTTCTTCATCTTGCACCCTCGGATGAATTTTATGTTTGGACTATTCGCAGGCCAAATTATCAAAATGATAGAGTTTGGGCAAGAAGTATTGAAGATGATGAAAGGTATCGCAAAATAGTAAAAAACCAAGCATGTATCGGTATTTTTGTCGTATTCACGACAAAAAAAGCTGCATTGGGTAATGAAGGTGAAGGGTAAATCTTGGACTGGTCAATATTTCCGTGACGTTATTTTGATGCAGCATGTGCTTTCATTTCTCAAAGACGAAGAAAATGTAATCGATCCTGACCAAGTGATATTTGTCCATGAGAAAGCGCCATGCATGGGTGCAAATATGACTCAGCATTTGCTTAAAGAGAATGATATCACTTTTTGGGGTAATGGCACATGGCCTGGCAATTCACTTGATCTGAATGTCGCTGAACATGTTGAAACAATAATTGAAGATGAAGTTCAGTGAAAAATATTATCGGAAACCGTGGAGAATCGTTATAAGGAAGAGACACTAGAAAAGCATCTCATAGATGTTCTGACTAACATGGAATCAAGCGTGAAACTATTTGAAACTCTTTTATGTTCGTATCCGTCCCGTCTTCAGGCAGTGAGGAATGCAAATGGAGGTCACACTGATTATTGATTCCACTAATCAGTTTTGAAAAATAAATGCTTTTGATGCTAACGATCGCTTCCAATCAGGTTCACTTCGAACTGCTTCAAGCAATAAACTTCTTCATAGTGAAATAGCTCGAAATTCTAAAGATAAACTATGTTCGTTATAAAAAAATTTTTAGAACCCTTACAATTTAGCATCAGAGTATCTCATTTTTCCTGCGCTTTCATTTGGTATAAAATTCGTCATGGTTATTGTGTGAAATCATAGAGTTACGGCTCCTGAAAGACTACTTTTGGTATCGTTTTTTCAGAGACTTGTTATGTTTGTTATAAAACATTTTTCAGAACCCTCATAATTTAGCATCAGAATATCCCATTTTTTCCGCGCTTTCGTTTGGTACAAAATTCATTATCGGTACTTTTGTTACCGTAGAGTTACGCCCCTGGAAAAACATTTTTACGCACCCTGTACAAGTTGATGTAATCCGCACCACACCCACATTACTCACAAGTGTGTTACATGTATCTATTCTGTGCAACTTTTGTCGCTTTATCTTACATGCTTCGCCATGGTCAGAATGCTTTCACCATGACTCACAGGCATCCCTCAAAGGCTGATGCTATGTATCTCTATGCTCCAACATGACTGGGCTTCGAAGCTTTTTCTCGTTCTCTCATAAATTCGCTCCTGAAAAGAAGTTTTCGTCGTCTCCCAACAGTATAGATCGGTTCTCTCAAACTTTTCCTATTTCTTCTCCCAATTTATCTGTAAATCAAAAGCTGTCGCCATCATTTACAGATGTTCAGAAGTAGCGTGAACTTTTTCCAGGATACCCATCAAATTAATTGATTTCCTAAATTTTCGTTGGCGTTTTGGATCGTTTCTGAAGATCGCAAATCTTTCGTCATGCATCATACACATGCCTCCAAGGCTGAAACTTTTCATCGGTAGGTTCACACATTTCAGGCTTATAAAGCATTCTGCTCTTCTTCTAAGGCATTCCTACGTGTTTAGAAAGCTCTCACCACCATTCGAAGACATTGATTAGTAACTTGAAGATTATCGGGAGACGTGGCACATTCATTGATGCTACAACAATATCTGTCCTTTCAAAGTATTTTCCTATCGGTATGGGGAGGAGTCCGCGAGTCTAGATGGTGTGTGTGATCTTGGATTTAGTCTGTGGATGTGGGTATGGATGTGTGTTGTTAGTCTTCTCTTCATCCACACCCACACCCTTTTTACTATTGTGCTAACACTTTTATCTGTTATTGCAAAGTTTTCGCCCCCACTCAAAGAGATTGATTGGTTCTCTGAAGATTTTTCCTGTGTATCACGAGATTTTTTCTGTAATCAGAAAGTTTTTGCCTTAATTTCAAAAGACTGCTCAGTACCCGGAAGATTTTTACAAGGATGTTAGCACATGGCTGGCTTCTGATGCTTTTTGCTTCCTCGCATCAATTCATCTGTGGTTGCCATGTTTTCACTGTCATCGAAGGTCATTTAGTGAGCATGCTGAAGATTTTCGCGGCTAACCTGACATATTGGCTAGTTATCTTAATCTTTTTTGCTGTCTATTAAATAGGTTCTTTGTTAGCTTGAGGATCGCCGCAGCTACTTTAACACAGGGATGAGTTCTCCGAAGCTTTTTGAACTTTGCTTACACATTTCTCTGTTGCTGTGAAATGTTTATCGGCATAGAAATACATTGATGACTAACTTGAAATTTGTCGTGGTGAATTTTACATATCGCCAGATTGTTCGATTTTTTTCTATGTATCCTAGTAAATGAATGGATGTGGTAAACCGTTTCCCAACTCTTTCGCATGATGAACGATCCCAAAGCGTTCTCCATGGACAAAACACATTCATCGATTGTCCGAAACTGCTTCCCGTCACGAACATATTTTGATGGATCGTTTTAGACTCTCTTCTGTATTGTTACCATAATTCATGTTTATGAGCGCTCGATTTTTTCTTCATGTCTCTTAGCAATTCGTATACTACTTGAACCTTTCAATTTTCATCTTGACGGATTGTCCTATCGTCCGAAGCTTTTCGGGATTGTTTCTATGGATTGCTCTGTGACTCTGAGGATCTCACAACCGCCCTGACAAATTGGTAGAAGGATCGAAATCTTGCACAGTGCCTTTGAAGCACAACCATTTAGTCCAAAGTTTTGCGACCTGAATTTCGCTCATAGCCGTTCGGGACGAAGCTTTTTTGTCAACAGTTTGACGGATTGCCTCTATGGTTCGAATTGATTGGCTTTTGACGTTTCACATTACTGTGAATGATCAAGGTTGTTTCTCTAACTCTGTTACATCACTAAGTGAAAAGAAGCTTTCTGCCATCATTGTTTCGGATTTTGCTATGGTTGAAAGCTTTTCGTCTTTATCATCAGTTATCGCTTTCTGACAGACAGCTTCTGACCTTCATCTGTGCGGATTCGTTTCCGCCAAAAGTTTTCTCACTGTTACTCTTATCTACATCCAAAGTTTACCATTGTTTCCATCTTCTTTTTATGCGTCATCTCATTAAAGTCGCAGTTACATTATATTGATTTTGATTTCTTATCTCTTGAATAACTGAAATGGATGAATAGAGCGGTAGAAAAAATAGATAAACTATTTACAGTGTCTTGGCATTAAGTATATACCATTGAAAAGAGTTTCTTTGGCTTCTCGAATCTTCCTAATAATTTACTCACCACGGTAAAATAATTTAAGCCGAAATGTTCTGGGTAATTTTGCTGATGTGTTGCTGTTGATAAAATTTTTGCGCCTTTCACTGCTGGCTTGTTTTTTTCGAATGATTCGTATTTTACTTTTGCAGCGTGCCAAACTTCTATGTTCTGTTGCTGTCTGTGTTTGCCGTCCTTTTTTTTGTTTTTTTAATTCTTATAGCATTCACCGAAAGAGAAGATCACGAGTGACGTTAAAGAAGTAAAAAAAAGCCATACTTGTTTAATGACATTCATTTTATATGGAGTATAGAGATTGATATATGTTTTTGTATAATTTGAGACGGTTTGGATTGTTTAAAGATAGATAGGGACTAGCAAGGAGACATTTTAGCACATCTCTATTCGATTGCTGATACTTAATAGAGCACGACTGTTCTAAAAAGTTGTTACATCTTATTTCAAGTTGAAGTAAATAAAATTTATATCATCATAAACATGAGACGTTTTTTTTAAGAGGATACAAAGATTGATAATTTTTAATATAATTCATTTTTCCATTTAAATAGATATTTTAGAAGATTCAACGCTTCGTCTTATGTCTCGACAAAGAACAAAGGAAAGCGAAAGACATTTAGCTTGCTCATTTGAACTTGAACTTCAAGCATATTGCATTCCCAAAGAAATATGTAGAATAAAAATCAGTTTAGTTTTTACCTGATTCTTATGAAAAGAGCTAGCCTTTGAAGATAGTCTAATGTGAATATAAAAATCAGAATGGTAGGTTTAGGCCATTTTAAATTCTAGAAAGTATATGTGAGATCTTCTTGAACACTTTCTGTCGACTACAGAAGAATCACAAAGATTTGTGATACGCGTAGCAATGTAAACATATCTTGAAGTTTTCTTATGATAGTATCTCATAATCAAAAGATGTTGTTTCAGATGAAATCAACGTTGGAAGGAATCTCCAACAATTGTTCCATGAGTTCAACGGATACACGCAGATGTATTAAATACAAAAATTGAACATTATCAAGGTATGAGGGTAACTTTATATAAATATGCACATCTTAAGATCTGTTTAAGAATAACACATTGATTTGAATTTATTGCCATTAGAAAAACCAGTATATCCAATACAAATAAATTATATTCTATATACGAATATATTTCTTCGTTGATCTTCTATGAATAACTTCAAAATTATATGAAAATACAAAAAAAAATTTGTCAATTGTGTCTTTAGGTTCACTAGAAAATGATAAATGATAATCATAAACCATACTTTGTATAACTCATCTTACATTTATGCTAAAATTTTGATTTTTAATTAGATTGTATAGAAGAATAAGAAGCAGACATGTTGATTTTTTTTGTTTCCTTCGTAATTATTATAAATTTTCATTAACAACCATTGATAAAACGAAAACTTCGAAAAAGGCAGCAACATTTGATCTAATTATTTCTGCTTTTGAAACTTGTTTTCATTATCTCGAAAAGAAAACAGAGTTCTCGCTTCAAAAATTGTCATTTTGTGGGGTGAATTTCCACTTAGTCGAAACGTCGCATTCAGGGAAAAAACATATTTGTAGGTTGAATGTCTAATGATACAAACTGCAAATAGATTATTAACAAACAAATAGGATTTTTCATTAATCGAAAATCAGTAGAGGGTGTGGGTACGGATAAGGAAAAGCCGACATAACACCATCCATATCTATCTCCACATCAGAGTTGCCACCTCTTCTGATTTTAGCAGAAAAATTCTGCTTTTTGAGGTTTTTTCTGTTTTTTTTTCTGTCGTTTCTGCTTTTTCGAGATTTTTCTGCTTTTTTTGATACGGTATTATTTATTATTTCAATCAACATTTTTCACCTGAAATACCTTCGTTTCCATAGCTATTAAAAAAACCGTATTAAAAACTACTGATGTTCTTGTGCCATTCTAATCCTTTCTATTTGATACAGATAATTTTCTATTTTCTACTGACTAAAAATAACTACCAACCCATATATTTGGCTTTAAATCAATTCTTTACCTATAGTTTTCTATCGTATTTTAATTATTCATGTAATTCATATACATCAACATATACATCCTTTCGTTTGTTTACTCAACGAACATGAATAATTAATACGATTAGTGGAAGAAAAGGAATAAAAAAACAGCTCTAGATGATAATGACAGCTCGGCCAGCGAAGAAGGTATTCACAAAGGAGTGTTAGTTGCTGAAGTAATAATTATGTCATCAGGAGTTAAATCAGAAAACAGAAATTGAATAGAATTATCTTCAACAGAAAATGGCTCAAAGTCGTCGAATATTAATGATCTTTAAAAGAATATAAATTTGATCCGTCTCAACTAACATTTATCGTTCGCCATCAACATTTTTCCGAACATTGCTAATAAAAATCTAATATTAATAATCCTATGAGTAATAAGAAAGAAAAAAAAATTTAAATGCTATGATTTAATCAACAATTATTTTGAATTTCTCCTTTTCATATACTGTAATGGATAAATATTTATTAGGTAAAAACGATTTGTCAAAAGCTCTTAAATCAGATGAAGAATATTCTTTAAAAAGAAAACATGTTCAATGATTCTGTCTATTTGTTAATTAGTTGTGTTTTGTGATGCCATACAATGTGAGTGATTAGTATACTGAAAATAAAATTTAAAACTAACGGGTAGCTAGTAATAAAAGAGGGTCTCGGTATTTTGTTAACATGTTAAGCAGTATCTTGTCGTTCACGCTTTATTTTTTTATCGAAAGATTCACTGTCTAATTATGTAGAAATTGGTATATTTCGCTGTAAAAAACACTTATCTCTCTTTCAACATCATCGTGATTTAAAACAAGCATTACACATAACTTCCAAAATCTTCATTTTTTTCAATTTTTTTCAATTTTTTTCTAAAATGTCCAGTTTCTCAATTAATCTTATTACTTTGGGTATAATTTGTTCATCACTCAAAAGATAAATTGGTTCATTTCAATCAACGTACCAAAGGCAATTTATTTTATTTCTGGATAAAGAATATGGCACGACCAATGATAATAAGAACAATCTAAGGACTGGATGTTTTTGGAAAAAATTGAAAAAAATAGAGATTTCGAAAGTTGTGTGTAGTGCTATTTTTAAATCGTGTTGATGCTGAAAGAGAAAGAAATAAGTATTTTTACAACGAAATATGCAATTTGCGCAGAAGCAGATGGTGAATCTTTTGATACAAAAATAAAGCGTGAGCGATAAGATAACGCTTAAGATGTTAACAAAATATTGAGACTCTCTTTTATTACGAGCTATCCGTTAGTTTCATATCATAAACATACTTTCTGCTGTCTTTCTGCTTTTCGATGATAAAACTTCTGTTATTTTCTGCTTTTTGTAAAGTAATTTTCTGCTTTTCGGACTTCAAAAGGTGGCAACATTGCTCCACATATATACTCACATTTCACACTCGTAATCTGTCTTCGTTTTAATTCTCGCGTAGCCTTAAAAAGAAAGTCCGGAAAGACTTGTCTTTTTGGGGCTGTATTTGGAAGCGGAATGGAGCATTCTCTAAAAAATTTAAAAAAAAATGGTATCGCTTCGATCTCGATACTTTTACACGGCGCTTCAAGGAGTGTTTTCTGATTTTTCGTTATCGCTTACACGATTATCAAACTTTCGATTTCGTCGAAATTTCCAATTGATCGAAAAATAATATCTTAATCACCAGTCTTGTTTTAGGGGTGTGAATGTGAGTGAAGATGAGACCCGCATCTACACTCACCGCTGAGTGAAAAACGACTCATTTCTGTCAGTTTTAATGGACTTCAAAAATATTTACCTGTTTTGATACAACACTTTCGAAAAAAGCCTTCGTCTAGCGCACATTAAACTTGGCTATATACCAGCCGTAGTTTTCATAAGGATAATTTACATCAACTCTGTAAGAAACTGTGGGTTCCAATTTAATCTATTGTTGGGTTCGAGTTCGGGTCAAGTCGACAAAAAGGTGGACCTACAGCTCCCTACAACTCTGACTCCGATTCTGATTCTGATGCAGGGTTGTAGTTTCGACAAGCTCTATCCTCATTGTCATTTTGATTGGTGGGTACGTTATATTTTTTGAAATTCGTTTTAGTATAAAATGAGTCGATGTGGTCTCTATACGATTAGTATCAAGAATTCTATTCACTGTCTTGAAAAGGAAAAGTCTTTTGAATAAATCAATCGGAAAATTTTATTTTGGAAGTAAAAATAAAAAATAAATTCAATTAAAAATATCAATATCTAATTGCCATTCATTTTTTCCTTCAGAAGTACGTTTCCATATAACTAGATAATGCCCTTTATCTAATGAATGTTGATATGAACCTATTTCAATTAATCGATCATTTCCGGCTTCTAAAAGAGTTTCTGTTGTTACATGTAAGTTATCCATACCAGCATCTCGTGCAGCTTGCAAAAATTTTTTAATTTGTTCACGTCCTTCATA
>CAJNOL010002259.1:0-16935 GCA_905250125.1 Rotaria sordida | reverse complement strand
GTGGGTGTGGGTGTGGGTGTGTGGGTGTGGGGTGTGGGTGTGGGTGTGGGTGTGGGTGTGGGTGTGGGTGTGGGTGTGCACTCTAAAAAACAACCGTTCTGTCGCAAACCGAACGCACCTCGAAAACCGTTCCGGACACCGAGAAAAGAATCCGAAAGGGTTTCCGGACTGATACTGAGTTCCTCAGAATACCTTGTGGTTTTCCGAGTCTCCGGAAACCAACAGGTTTTCGGGAAAATCGTTTCGGGAACCCTAAACTGTAGTCTCAGAAATATTTAAATATTTTCGAAAACCCTTCGGTTTTTTCGAGAACCACTTCTGAGTAAAAAACCCTCTCGGGAACTCTTTGGGTTTCTGATATGTTTTCATCGGATACCCTTTTGAGTTTCCGAGTACCAAAAAGGATGGAAAGTTTTTCTGTCAGACTTGTAGGGTTTCCGAACAAGCCTCGGAAACCTCTTAGAGTTTCTGGATATCTCGAAAACCTTTGAGTTTTCGGGGAAAGACGTCGGAAACCCATTATGTATTGTGGAAAGCCGAAAATGTGTTTCGTTTATGTTTTCTATTCTCACATCTTCACCGTACAATTTTCAAGCTTATAAGTTGGTCGACATGCATGTTATATAAAAAATTAAGCTGAAAATATGTTGCCAATAAAGCTAAACCAAATAACAAAAAAAATCAGTGCAAGCATCACGTGATCCACATTCCAAACACTTAGTTTACTTACGCTTCAGCACTGAAAGATCAGTGGCGGGTCAAGGGAGAGAGTCCATGAAACTGTCGGCGCTCTTCGCGAAATTTTTTTTGACTTTTCCCAGTAAAACCAAACGAAAACATGAGTTTAAACTGCTTCGGTGACCTCAAGAAGCGGTTTTCATCTTGACGCCTTTCCTTCCTTCAAACATCCTACCTCGATACTTTTCTAATACATCTGGAGATTCCGTATTTTTCATACGAAATAGTGCATAGTTTCGTAGACTATTAAAAGGTTTCGCAGGTTTAGCGTGAAATCTTCTATGATCACTTTAAATGCTAATAGATTCTGTGTGTTTTGTGCGAAACCATACTCCATAAGAGTAGATTTGTTACCGAACTGTAAAAGTTTTGTACTTTTCCTACGGAACTTCTTTTAACTTTAGCAGAATTCATAGAGTTTCGCAATTTTAGTACGAAACCTTCTGCAGATTCCATCATTCCGTTCATGGTTACGTATATAATAAACTGAAATTCTGATAGGCTCGCAGAATCTTGGAAGGCTTCCTAATATGTTAACGGAGCTCTTTAGTTTCATTGTCAAAGTAAAGGTTCAGTCTTTTTTCCGCAAAATTACCAATTGTTCGGCAGAGAATCCAATGGTTCTATATTATCTGTGCAGAACTATTCGCCACTCTATTAGATATTTAATAGTTGCGTACGCTTTATAAGAAACTTTTGATAGTTCGTAGACTGTTGTAAGGTTTTCGCTTTTCTTATAAAACCTAGCATAGTCGCGTTAAGTGTTATTAAGTTCTGTATGGTCAGTACAAAACCATGTATAGTTGTATATACTATTATTAGCTTTTAATTTTTTTCTCTAATCATGAATGGTTCAGCAGTAGCTTCAGCGCTGAACCTATTTGGAGATGCCTATAGTTTCACTAATGGAAAACAACAATATTAGGGCTTTTTCTCAGAAGTCAAAACAGTGACAAAAGGATCAGCAACAAACTGACACGCACATTTCTTTGCAAGAAACTAAAGTGAAAAAAATTAAAATGCGACAAAATCAGAATAAAGACAGGTAAAAGGTGAAGTTTATTTACCATATCGCAAAAATAACAGATGTGGTATCGAGAGCAGGAATGCAATAATATCAATAGAGTATTGGTAGCATCAGTATTAATTCAACATCAGATCAAAATTAAAAGAGGCCGGTTACGCTACATTAACCACTATACTGAAAAAATTGCGAGTTTTAAGTTTTCGTTAACGAGAAAAACTTTTTGAAAATAACGACCTTCTTCTTTGTTTTGCTCAAAGGGTTTCAGTGTGAAGAAACACAAAAGACTGATCGGTTTTGTCGAAGTTTGTGAGCCAGTCTTTTCACCAAACTGTCTTTCAGATATTTGGGCCCTCCGGTTCAGCGAGAGTCTTTGGTGAAACCTTCCAGAAAAATCTTAATCGGAAACCTGTGTCTTCTTAACAAAAATATTGAACTCATAGGTTTCTTTTCCAACTGAATTATATAACAATAGCCGCCCATCACAAATTCTGGCTCCCTATAAAGTGAATATGAACACCAATGCCACCAATACTGTTTGTTATTGCTATTTATGCGATTCCTTTTCTTACATGCCGCATTCAGCGTAGAACGAATATCTTGTCTAATAGACAAAGAAATTTCAAAAACGTGCATATAGCACATTCAAGACGCTCCCAAAAAGTTACAGATAGTCCCCGAGATAGCCTTAAATAAGTTATATATATTATCTCGAGATAGCCATTAAAACGTTATAGATGGTATCTTGTGATAACCTCTGAAGAGTTCCAGACATTGCTCCGAGGTAGTCCCTAAAAAGTTACAACGAGTGTTCCGAGATACTCCTCAAAGAATTACAGATAGTACCATGAGATAGCTCTTAAAAAGTTATAAACGGTATCCCGAGATAGCCCTCAGAAAATTATAGATAGTGTCCCGAGATAGTCCTCAGAAAAATATAGATAGCGTCCCGAGATAGCCTCAAAAAATTATAGATACTGTCCCGAGATAGCCTTTGAAAACTTATAGATAGTGTCCCAAGATAGTCTTTAAAAAGTTATGGATGGTGCCTCGAGATAGCTCTGAAGAAGTTATCCATAGCCATCTGAGATGGCCTTTAAATATTACGGATAGTCAATGTGCTTACCACTCATTCACTGTTTTGTTTTGCGGCTGGACTATATATATAAATAACTCACGTGAAGCATGATGATCATTTATATAAAGTTCAAAGATAGTGTCCATGTGTTCACTACTCATTCACCGTTTTGTTTTGTGACTATACTATATATATATATACCGGGTGGGCCAAAAGTAAGGAAACAAAAATGGTATGCTATAATAATGGATAATAGATTGTTAATGATCTTTTTTACACTTTTTATTGATGTGGAAAGCTGAAACTTTCAGACATAAAAGATCTTAACTAGATATATATGTGATAAAAATTTTAGCTCTCTACATCAATATAAGGTATGAAAAATATCATTAACAATTTATTATCCTTTATTATAGCATACCCTTTTTGTTTCCTTACTTTTGGCCCACCCGGTATAAATGACTGACGAGGAGGTACCCGAAGTGATTCACCGCTTTTGAGCTCATATTTTGGGTGTATAGAGGAGACCTCTAGAGTAGAATAATCCTAAAAAGATCCGGGCCCATAGGTCTTCTCTACAGAGTTATAGCCATTTTACTCGAGTTTTAGCCTATGGCACGGTATGTACAAACAAATCGACTGACGGCATTTCGATTTAAAGCTTTGTCCACAGATAGGTCTACTTGTAATTAGAATGCCTTGAAAATTTCAACTCAAAAGAATGTTTCTTTCGCAAGATATTGAATTTTCAAAAATCACTCGGATCCCATAAAAGATGCGAGAATCTCATGTTTTATCGACATTCAATATCTTGCGAAAGAAACATTCTTTTGAGTTGAAATTTTCAAGGCATTCTAATTACAAGTAGACCTATCTGTGGACAAAACTTTAAATCGAAATACTGTCAGCCGATTTGTTTGTACATACCGTGCCATAGGCTAAAACTCAAGTAAAATGGCTATAACTCTGTAGAGAAGACCTATGGGCCCGAATCCTTTTAGAATTATTCTAGTCTAAAGGTTCCCTCTATACACCCAAAATATGAGCTCAAAAGCGGTGAATCACTTCGGGTACTTCCCTCGTCAGTTCGATACAGTTCTCGATGCTCTTCAAATTTTTATATTCAATAGTTTTCATTGTTGCTTTCTTTATACTTAAAAAATGACCATTTTCTATACGCCTACGCTATTGTTTGCCTATATGGCGTTCCAATATGTTCAAGCTTGTGCCATAGAAGAAGTGGACATCAATGTGAAACATTTTCAAGACTGTACATTATCGAGCTCTATATGTTTCACAGTTAAACAGTAGGGACTTATTGTCAGATTGCTAGATTGCCTCTTAAGATAGTTTAGGCACATCAACATTTGAGGAAAAACTTGATTTCTTATATACCATTCAATGTGATGCAGGTTGCTCTACAGAACCGTCTATATGATATTCTGATTCGAGATGAGTCACCAAATTCGGCTGAATCCTTTATTTTTTAATCTAAGAAGAGGAAAAGCATGCTGCATTCCTTTAAATAAATTAATTTGGTGCGAGATATCGTCGTAACTGATAGATAAATCTAGAGCGTCTATCAAAAAGATAACGACACCTTTATGTCCATCTGTTTTCTTCGATTTCTTTTTTTGTTTTCAATGTATTAAATCTTAGAACAAATCAAATTTATGATAATTACCTGGTTTATTCAAGTGATGCCGTATATTAATATTTACACTGGCAAGTTCACTATATCATTCGTCATTTTTACACAGTCGAGATAAGTCGCATTCTATCCTGTCGGTTACGTACATTTTCTTTGTTCAACTCGTTGATTTTATTATCGTTATTATTTCATTATATCATTAAATTTTCAAGTTATTCCTTAAATTAGTAATTAAGGTAATTATCTCCAGGTGTTATTACTTCAGGTGTTATCTTAATTATGCCTCCAAAAAAAGGAGGAACAGGTGCACACAAACAATTACAAAATAACATTAATTTTACTAGTGCACAACAAGGTCAAACAGCAGTAGCTGATGTTGGAGGAACAATGGCGATGAGTCATAGCCCAAGAACAAAGGCTTCTGCAGGAACAAAGACTTCTTCAGGAACAAAGGCAGACCTGAAGAAGCAACCAATTTTAGCATCGCTCCTCTAATTCTAGAGGGCGTAAAGCTAAACAAGCTGCAATTAAATGGTACCATCAAGCAGCACTTAAAAGATTTACGAATTTCTGATATTCAGCTAAGTCGCACAGGAATTTTCACAATATATGCAACCAATGTCAGTTCATTTAATCGTCTATTAAATGAGCTGACACTAATTCTTGCAACAAATGGTCAGGCTACAGCAAAAATATATGTACCCCCGATCTATTCAACGTATCAAAGATACGGAAAAAGTCGCGTTCGTTAAAAATGTCGACATGGAAATTCCTGAAAGTCGAATGACTGAAGCATTGAAGGATGTTGGCCTTGATGCTATTGATGTTGTTCGACTAATGAATAAAACTAAAAAAATGCCAACCAAAACAATCAAAATTACATTTATGGATCCACAAAATCGTAACATCTTCGTACATACTGGTCTACAAGTGGACTCAATGCATTTTATTGCTGAACCAGCAAATCAAAATACTAAGCCGGTGCAATGTTACTTATGCCTTAAATACAATCACGTAGCCAAATACTGCAAAACAAAACAACAGATATGTGCTCAATGTGGTGAAAATCATCGTATCGATCAATGTACTGCTGCTAGTGATGCATTAAAATGCTGCAATTGTAAAGGTAATCATTTAGCAACATTAAACGAATGTGCAACTTATACAGAACAAGAGAAACGGATGCAGAATTTAATTAATCAATATTCATGCACAAATACACCACCAACAACAGCACCAGCCACACACGATGCAAATGAATTTCTACCACTACCAAACATCTTCCAACGTCAACAAGATCATCTACATAATGAATTATTCGACGAAATTATCAATGTATTAAGCAGTAAAATGGAAAAAATTATTGAAGAAACAACCAGTCGGTTATTGCAGACGCTGCAACAGAAGATCGAGAAAATCGAAAAATCGATCAGAATATACAACAACAACCATGAAGATGCCTTAACTGTCTCTGATTCTGATTCAAATGAAGAAGGTCAAGTAGTTAAGTACATCAAGAACAAGCAAAAACAAAATGCTGAAACAGGCAAATCAACTACATCATCAATGGATATTTCAACCAAATCGACAACAACCACGAACGTAGCCACATCGAAACAACAACGAAAACAAAAAGCAACAAAGTCAACCAAGAGAGTTCGTTCTCCCAACAGCTCTTTAGATGCATCGACATTTGATAACAAAGACCTGAAAACTAGTAACAACGATGATTAGTATATGTCACATTAACATCAACTCTATTATAAAACATAAAGATGAACTCCTAGCCAGATTCTCCAAATACGACATCATCTCTGTGAATGAAACTAATCTAAAAAGTGAACGTTCGTTCTCTTTAATGGGTTATAACATTTTCAGAAATGATCGAGTAGGAAAACCTGGTGGTGGAGTATTATGAGCAGTAAAACAACATATTAAATGTCGAGAAATACTTAATAAAACTGTTGAAAAAAATGAAATTATAGCCACCCAAATTACTACACACTCATTAAATTCCATTTTAGTTTCGTCGATTTATGTACCACCAACAGCAAAAATTAACATTAATGTCTTTCGAGAACTTTATAATTTAAACAACAACTGCATCATAGTAGACGATCTGAATGCAACATTACATCATATGGGCTCAAGAAGAACTAATGCAAGAGGAAAACAGCTGCAAGAGATAATCAATGAAGGTTATATAAATTGTATCGATGATGATAGTACGACATTTGAAAAGAAGGATTATGAAGAAAAGTTAGACTGCATATTAGCCAGTCAACCGCTTCTATCTTTAATATCAAACGTCGAAACTCATCCAACACTTGGTGCATTAAGTGGTCATAAACCACTAACCTTCGATGTTCCAATTGGAGCCGAACCTAAACCAATATCTCCAAGATTATCCCTTAATTTCAAAGCAGCAAATTGGACTAAATTTAGAAGTAAATTAAATGAATAGCTAATGCTATGGAACATAAATCGTTGCATCAATTCAGCATTAGATATAGAAGAATATACATCGTTCATTACCAACAGCATTATTTCAGCAACACAAGAAGCCATACCAACATCGAAACAAATGAATACAAATATTAACCTAAGTGAAGCAACAAAACATCTAATCTAGCATAAACATAACACTTATCGAAAATGGAAGAAGACTGGAGAAGAAAATGAAAAACAACAATATTATAAATACAAGATGCTGCTAAAAAATTCACTTAGAAATGACAGAAGAGACAATTTTAACAAACTTATGTCGTCACTATGTCAAAAGAAAATGTATTCAGATTCAGTATGGCTTACAATTCGCAAGTTTCACAACAAGCGAATCAAGCAAACATACTCAAACAACATCAAATACAACAACGTAATAGCAACATCAGACAAGGAAAAAGCCGACCTATTGGCTGAATATTTTCAAAATGAAGTCTATGTCAAACCACCCGATACACTACCATTCCATCAGCAAGTCACAAGGCAAACATCCAACATCAAATACGGATCTTCTAACACGAAACTAAACAAATGGAAGAAGAATACAACAAAAGAAGTCAAATGGAACATCAAACAACTTCGAAATAGCTCCACTGGTCCTGATAACATTCACAACAGATGTTTGAAGAAGTGCACAGATTCACTTATTCAACATCTAACTAAATTATTCAACTCGATATTAAATATGGGATATATTCCACGTGGATGGAAAAAGGCGAATATTATACTACTGTTAAAGCCCAATAAAGACAAACAACATCCTGCTAGTTATCGTCCGATTAGTCTTCTTAACTGCCTCGGCAAACTATTGGAGAAAATAATCAAACAACGGCTAATGATTATATTGGAGCGACGCAACATCTTACCGGAACATCAAGCTGGCTTTCGACCCCGCAAAAGCACATTAAACAACATCATAAGACTAACAAGATTTGCACAAGATCATCTACATCGAAATGGTCGTCGACGTCATGCAGCCGTTATTCTATTTGATATAAAAGCTGTCTTCGACTCTGTCTGGCATGATGGATTAATCTATAAATTAAATGATTTACATCTTCCACAATACTTATTGAACTATTTCATCTCATTCTTGCAAAATCGGACCGCTCAAATTGAAATAGAAAACATCTTATCAAAGCCATTCAACTTAAATAGCGGTACTCCATAAGGTTCTCCTCTGTCACCAATATTATACATATTATTTACAGCTGATTCAATGAATGGAATACCAAACCATACTGAACATGGTCTATTTGCCGATGACACCGCTTTATGGACATCATCCAACACAATGTCAAGCCTTAACTTTAGATTACAACAATCTATAGACACATTCAGAAGTTGGTGTAAATCTTGAAAACTGAAATTACAACCAACCAAGACCGAATTAGTACACTTCACCGTCCATCCAAGGAAAAAATATAAAAATCCAATAAGCGTGAAAGTAGAAGATACAATCATCAAACCAGTGGACTTAACAAGATACTTAGGTGTTATCATCGACAAAAGTTTAAACTGGAGACCTCACATACAACATATCGAGTCAAAAATTGTTGGTCAGATCTCTCTACTTAGATTTCTAAGCAGAGCAGCCTACGAACCAAATGACAAGATTATGTTAAATATCTTCGAATCAATTGCAAGAACGATCATTATATATGGTTATCCAGTTCTGCTTACAGCAAATGACAAAACATGGGAGCGGTTACAAATAATGCAAAATAAAGCAATTCGTGCAGCTCTAGGATTACCTATATATACATCAGTCGATTATATACACAAAATTAGCAACATCCCCAAAATTAAAGATTACGCTGTAACATTACTTGAACGATCCATTCAAACAGCAACTTCAAATAATGATAATACATTAAAACAACATCTTCTAGATATACAAAAACAAATTTAAAAACAAACCACCTACCTATTAATCATAAAGTCAACCTCGAGAAACTGGACAATTGTTGAGTCAACCGAATCTGTACAAAAATTGTTATATCAGAATCGCATACTACGAGTTTGCTCCATATATAACAAGAAATGAATCAATCAATTTGCTTATTAAATTTCTTACATTCAGCCATTTCCTTCGCTTTCCTTCATTTCTATATTATATATCAAATCGAGCAAATCTATTTGCTTATTCATTTTCCTGTACTCTGCTATTTCTTTTTCTTTCCTTCATTTGCATATTATATATAAAGCTAAGTCAATCTATTTGCTTACTCATTTTTTGTATTCAGCTGTTTCTTTTTCTTTCGTTCATTTTCATATTATATATCAAGTAGAGTCAATCTATTTGCTTATTCATTTTCTTATATTCAGCTATTTCTTTTTCTTTCGTGCATTTTCATATTATATATCAAGCACAGTCAATCTATTTGCTTATTAATTTTCTTATATTCAGCTATCTCTTTTTCTTTCCTTTTTCACTTCAATATACTAACCAAACAACAACTACAAACAATGATTATACATAAAACACCAATATCGAAGATTTACACCACAAACCTTAACAACACATCGTCAAATCATTAATCACATATACAAATATAATGAATTACCTTCCAAGACATAAGACATTTGTCACGCGTCTCTCCGCTCTTCAACCAGCCTTTTGTAAAATTTTTATTTTTATTTTTTATTCCGTATGTAACATCTTAGTTAATAAATAAAGACTTTGACTCTAAAAAAAAAGCTCACTATATGCAGTCAAAACCAGAAAAATGCGTTCACATTCAAAGACAAGTGATGATCGTGCAGAAGAATTTGAAAATCATCAAAATTTGCTCGGGAGACTGAAGAGTGTTTCAGCACTGATCACATAGAAAGGGATTACTGTAAATAAAATATTACTTCGAAGATTATGCTTATTTTTTAGACTATGACAAAAAACACCGTGCGAAAAACGAATGCAAATATTATACATAACTAAAATTATTTTAGAGAAAATTCTATAAAGTATATGCAGTTACAAAATAACTATGAAAGGATACAATTTATTCTTAAATTAAGATGTATGGAAGTAGAACTTATCGTTTAGCGAAGATAGAACTGCTAGAAAGACGAAATGTTTGTAAGGGAAAAAGAGCAGAAAAAGTTCGAATCTAAAGTTACATCCACACAGTTTTATTGTAAGTACATAAAACGCAATCATCGTGTTTTGAACATTTAAAAATCACATTTTTTCAGTATTTGAAATGAATTCGCTTCTAAGATAATGCATTTAAATAATAAGTTATATCATTTTTCAATACAAAACATTTTTTATTACATGACAAGTGATCTATAAGAAAGACTTTTATTTCATTGTGATGACCTATTCAAGCTATTCTCATATTATTGAAGAAACGTCTCATTTTACTTTAGCAAGTTTCATTAGAACTACTTTTCGTTTTATATTTATCTTCCAAAGTGAGATCATTTTTAACTTGACTGTATTTTAAATGAGTGCCGATCAATCGTTTCACCTAGTTTACAACAATCAACCTATCAATATTAATGGGGTACAACTATGCATAAAAAGCAAAGAACACAAGTGCATGACTCTTTCAAGATTAACAAGTTTCAATTTATTTTTCTTGTATATACATAACACTTTAAATGAAAGAATAATAATATAGTCATAGACTATTCGTCATTTAATGTTTAGTTCTGCTGATTTTGATACCACTCGTGATATTTTTGGATGTAAGGTTCAACAATTGTCCACAGCTGAAACAGATAGATAAGATAGAATAGTAATTGTAATTCACCAATCTGTGCTTACATCGCCTGATCTTATGATGCGGATTGCTGCCTCGATAGTTGGTGCCATGAATCGATCTTCGTCCCATTTGCTATAAAAATCAAATATTGTTTTCACCATAAAAGATAGAAAAAAATTGAACTATATGTGTGTGTGTGTGTGTGTGTGTGTGTATACGTACTCAATGGTTTGTCGAACCAGTTTATGAATGGCTTCCAACGGAGGAGTTGTTGTATTTGGACGTTGTAAATCGATAGCTTGACAGGCCATGAGAAGTTCAATGGCCAAAACTAAATTTAATATGTAGTCATATTCAAGTTAGAGCATAGAATAAAGTTAAAATTACTTTTTTCAACATTGTCGATCACCATGAGAGCTTTTCGAGCTGACCAAGCACCCATTGAGACGTGATCTTCTTGTCCAGCACTGGTTGCAATGGTATCGACCGACGACGGATGACATAGACCTTTATTTTCCGATACTAAATATAAATATAAATAGATATTCTAATTAAACATAGACAGGTTATCATTGAAACCAAATGTAAAAGATGCAATCTTTCGACCAAGTCTTATTACAAAAATTCTATTTTCAAATTTACGCAACTTGACTCTACTTGTATGTTCTTATATGACAGTTTCAATTTATTTATCATACATAATTGTCGCTTAAATTGTAAGACTTAGAGGTTTTTGTTAAACACGATCTAAAAGAGAGTGTTGAAGTATAGGGGTGAAAATTTTGGACCCCCCCCCCCTTCCCTCCGCTCCCCACAGACTGTGGCCGATGGAGGTCAAAGACTATTGTAGAGCGTCACAGACCGTGACGGAAGCCTTGACAGACCATCACAGACCGCGACCGGCTTTACCATGGCTACGTCACAAACTGTGACAGACATTACTATGGAAATGTCACAGATACCATAGTATGCTCTCATTTACAATGTAAGTGAGCAGCTCGATCGTGTTTCACATTTTAATTCCGCAGGGATTGCACTGAAAGCTTTTTTTGGCAGGCGCTCATTTTTTTTACAAATTCATCGATTGAAGACCAAGACTAAAAGTTAGTGAAATTACGCCACTAATGACTTTAGACATTTCTAATGTTAACAAAAATAATTCTCTGTATATTACCCAAAGCAGCTGCTGTATATTGAGGAATCATAAAACCAGAATTAAGACCACCATTGGGAGTAAGAAAGGCAGGTAATTGACTCATTTTTTCTGTGATAAATAGAGTCATACGACATTCGCTCATACTGCCAAGTTCGTGGACTCCAATCGCCAAGTAATCTAGAGCCTTGAAAACGAGAAAAGGTCAAAGATTGAAAAAAGAAGATTAATGTAACACACTTTGGCAGGATATTCTCCATGAAAATTGCCACCCGAGATAGTTTCTTTTAGATCTACCAAGACGAGCGGATTATCAGTAGCACTATTCATCTCCACTGTAATCAATTTTTGAACAAACATAATTGTGTCCCAAGAAATGCCATGAACCTACATAGACATAAATAATTACGTGGGCATATAAAAAGAATTTATTAGAAAGCTTAACCTGTGGGATACATCGAATAGAATAGGCATCTTGCATCTTGCCACACTGGGCATGACTATCATAAATTTTTGATGGATAAAGTTTGGAGTCAAGTAGTGAACGCAATCGTTGTGCCACCAAATTCTGACCCGTGTAGGGTCGTGATGCATGAATGCCTTAATTATTAATAAAAATATTTTTGCAGAGTCTTCAAGTAAAGATATTTACTTGGATGGAATGCACGAACATTGCCACGTAATCCTTCGGTACTCAGTGCTGCAATAACGTCTGCTTGGCGTGCCAACGAGATTGCTCGTTCAACAGCTAGAAAAAGAATCAGATTTAAAATAAATCATTGAATTTCTTTTGTCTCACCTTCTGCTCCCAGAGCAGTAATGAATTGTGTTCCATTGACCATAGCTAAACCCTGCAGAGAATAGTAGAGTGTTTTAGTAAATATCGAAGGTTCGCGAAACGAATTAGTTAGAATATATTATTTCCACAAATTTTGATTCATCGTTCCTTAGGAAAGCTATCAATTTTTTTTCTGAGATTCTTTCCGAAAAACATTTCGTCAAAGGTGAAAATACAACGTATTCGTTGTTTAAGCACTTGCATGACTATCGGATCATAAAAGGGTAAATCCATAGGTATCCAACTATTTTTTGGGAAAAATGTTTTTTTATTGAATTTTTTATGCTGGTTAGGCCGAAAGTGGACGAAAAATAGATTTCGCTGGAAAAATCTGGTAACATTTATCTGAAATACTGATGATACTGATCGTTGCTTAGGAACGTCTAAGGAGGGAGAGCATCTTCCAGATTATTACAATGTTCAAAGCACATATTTTGGCCAAAGATCGAAAGTTACTAGACTAGCACAAACTCCAAAGAATACTTGTTTTCAATGTATTGTAACCGAAATATGAGATTTTTAGCAACAGCGATATATACATATTTCCTATGAAAAATGAATTCTAACCAAAATTATGCAGAAATCGTACTCCTTAAAAATCTCATATCTCGGCCACAATACATTGAAAAGAAGTATCTTTAGGAGTTTGTGCTAGCCTAGTAACCTTCGATCTTTGGCCAAAATATGAGCATTGAATATTGTGACAAGCTGGGAGATGCTCTCCCTCCTTAGATGTTCCTAAGCAACAATCTGTATCACCAGTACTTTAGATAAAAGTCACAAAAATTTTCCAGCCAAACCTATTTTTCGTCCACTTTCAGCCTAACCAGCATAAAAAGTTCAATAAAAAGACACTTTTCCCAAAAAAATGGTTAGATAAACATGGACTTACCCACAAACATTCAAAAAAATTATCGTTGGCATTTAGCGACTATTAGAACAGGACATTTTTAATGCAATTATAAGGGATAATACGGAATACAAAACATGTTTTCCTATTTAATCTATCAGGTGTCTGTTCTTACTTCTTTTGGTTTGTAAACAATCGATTCCAATCCGTTCTGATCCAGAACATCCTTTGCATCTCCCCAGTCGGTCTTCGGTGACCACATTCGTCCAGTACCCATTAAAGCTATAACAAATACAAATCATTATCTATGAATGATACGTCAGAAAACATTTCTACATACCTGCACTTAAATGAGCTAAGGGTGAAAGATCACCAGATGCTCCTACTGAGCCTTGACATGGAATTTCAGGAACGCATGATTCTAAGATCGCATATATAATTGATCATGTATATATCTGTGTGTATATGACTTACTGTTGAATATTGCAATAACTTTGCGTAGAGTTTCTTCAGAAATTCCCGAAAAACCTTTACTAAGAACGTTGATGCGTAGGGCGAAAATCATTCGGGCTCGTTCGATTTCGAGCGGCTTACCCACACCAGCGCAATGCGAAAGAATTAAACGAGATTGGAGTTCACTGAAACATAACAATATATAAACAAGAATGTATTAAATAGACAAAAGCTCGATTTATCTAGACGCGTAATTTCACTTCAGTTTAAATCTACTAAAAGAAATCTGATCAAACTTTTTCAGAAATAAATCTCATGATTTGAACAACGGAATTCTTGATGAAGTCGAATAAAATCTGATCAATACCAAATGTTAACCGATTTATATAATTATTGCTCAGGAATAAAAAAATACTCGTTAGAAATATTTTTGTTTCTTTAGTGTACGTTTATTTTTTTATTTCTTTAACATATTTTGATAGGCTTTGATGAAATCGAAAATATTAAAAAAACTGAACATGAGCACATATTCATCAAAGGAATTTCAAAACGTAAGTGTTTTTAACGTAGTCGGTTTAAAGATAAAAAATTTAGCATTCCAAAAAGAATGAAATGTTTACTGAGTGATTCGATTCCGATATAATCCTCAAAGTTCTGATAGGACCTTCTAAACAACGGGAACTTATAAAAACGATGGATTAATTATTCCATTTTAGTATTAACTTCTAACTTAATAAGATTAAATGAATAAAAACAATTCAATGTAATTCACCAAGATTAAATTAGAACTTTCGATTCGTTGGAAATTCTATCTCTTATAGCAGACGTTAAAGAAAGACTCACTAAAGCTGATGATCGGGAATGACTGTTTCGGCAAATGAACCAAAGCCAGTATTGATTCCATAGACAACTATATGACAAACAAAGATAATAACATTTATTTTGACGAGAAAAACATACCTTTTTTCTGACATATAATGTCTTCGATAATCTCTCGTCCTCGTCGAATTAAATCCCATGTTTCTGGTGATAGCTATGAAATAAATAGATTTAAAATAAGTTAGAATAGAGTTTCTCTTTTATCATTACCTCAATCCGATATTGACCAGAACCAAGACAAATAAGATCACCAGGCTTCATGTTACAACCATCGAGTGTCATGAGCTACATATGTGAAGTTTTATTGTTACGTTCAATTCACTGTAATTAAAGCTTACCTTATGCTCCTCGTCTCTATCGGATAACAATAGATAAAATGAACAAATGAAATTAATAAATGAATAATCGTTTCTTTGTGAAAGAAAACTTACATGATGATGCTTAAGTATTGGCTGTCATCAAGATTATTCATGTTATCTATCATAGAATTTTCATTTAACTATATTGCAATCAAATAATGTGCACAACTCACCAATCTGAATCAATTCATTGTCCTTCAGCACTTGTCCAACACAGTCGTTGAGCGACAAAAGGCTTCCATCAAAAACACGTCGAGGCATGAAATGCTGGGGCATAGATGCATCGGGAAACTTTTCTATATACCTGGTAGTGATTTATCGAAGATACAAATCATATTATATCTCAGATTTTTTTTCTATCTATATTTACCTTGTGTAAGCAGTTTGGCATAGCCATTTAACATTTTCTTTACCGGTCTCGCATGGAATGAGGAATCTTTCATTTGTATTATGAATTATAACTGGAATACGAAGCATTGTACCTTATTTGTATTGAACCTATTTAATTAAATTAAAACAGTTAATTACATATCATTTAGTTCAACACTGTCTGTGTGATTCTCGCAAATCTTTCCAGCTTACTCAAGAAACTATCTTTCTTTTAATCCGTATTCTTCTATCATTATCTCAAACACTACATCTATGATGTTTCTCTTTCCAGTCACAGGTTAACTATTTTCGAACAATAGAATAAGAAATTCTACCTAAAAAGCTGTTAGCGCAATCCCTTGCGGGATTAAAAATGTGAAACACGATGTACCTGCTGTTGCCAATCTTATAAAAATTGTTCTTTTTTATGCATATTGGTGTACATTTCTTCATCGTAGCTTACTTTACATTATAGAGCTGAAACAGGGTAATGCCCAATATATGCTCCAATCATGTGTTAGTTATGCATTATCTGTGATACTTCCTTGAACTCTTCTTTCACAGTCTATGATGACCCCTGGAGCTTGTCTGTCACGGTCTGTGACTGCCTTTGAGGTTCTCTGTCACGGTTTGTGATGGGTCCGGAGGCTCTCTGTCACGGTCTGTGATGGTCTCTGGGGTTCTCTGTCACGGTCTGTGGTGGCCTTTGGGGTTCTCTGTCACGGTCGGTGATGGCCTTTGAGGTTCTCTGTCACGGACTGTGATGGGTCCGAAGGTTCTCTGTCACGGTCTGTGACGGGTCCGGAGATTCTCTGTCACGGTCTGTGATGGTCTCTGAGGTTTTCTGTCACGGTCTGCGATGGGTCCGAAGGTTCTCTATCACGGTCTGTGATGCGTTCGAAGGTTCTCTGTCACGGTCTGTGATGGTCTCTGCGATCCTCTGCCACGGTCTGTGATGGGTCCGGAGGTTCTCTGTCACGGTCTGTGGTGGTCTCTAAGGTTCTCTGTCACGGTCTGTGATGGTCTTTGGGGTTCTCTGTCACGGTCTGTGATGGGTTCGGAGGTTCTCTGTCACGGCCTGTGGGGGGATGGGGGTGCAAATTTCTGCCCCTAAACACTTCAACACTCCTTTCAGATCGTGTTTCACAAAAGATCGAAAGTATCAATCACATAAATATAAAAAACAAAACCAGAATAATTGCAACCAAAATAGTCAAATACAAACAAACACAGCAGCTAAAGCTACTGATCAAATAAAAAACTATGACACTAAATAATACGAGGTATATTTTTTTTCATCATAATTCATTAATGTAACTTTTCAGTTTATT
>CAJNOL010002258.1:0-42776 GCA_905250125.1 Rotaria sordida | reverse complement strand
TGGCGTCGTTATCAAAAACGTATACAATTTAAAAATAATTTAAATAATAAATCTCACAGTATTCGAAAAATACCAATACAAATTAATGATCGTCAATCGAAAAGTTATGAAACACAAGTATGTACATATATTGACTTGTTGTTTTTTTTTAGTTCTTTTATTTGAATAGAAAGTCGAAGTATTCATACCACAAAATATAGATGATATCACTGAACAAAATTTAGGTGAAATTCATACACGATTTACACCTCAACATGGTATTCAACAAATGCATCAATATTATCCAAGGTTTGAATATCGAATAAATTTAATTTAATTTTGATATTTTCAATATTTTAGAACGATGAAAGCTTATTTTTAAACAAAAAAAAAAAAAAAGAAGAAAATCAAATGTTTAATAATGGTTTTAAATGACTTGTATCTCATATGATGAATAAAAAGATCATCTTTCATGATATCTTATTTCAATAATTCATTATTTAAACGATTAATATTTTTGTTTTATTTTGTTTTTTGTTAATCATTCAAAATCTTTATTAATATCTTAATTTAAAACTATTGATATTATTTGTAAATATTATTTTGTATTCATTTGATTTAATTTTGATAAATGAAAAAAAAAATAATATCAATGAGTAATTTTTTCATAATAGAATTTCTTTTTGCAAAACAAAATAATAAAAAATAAGTTAGCTTTCATTTCTAATCAGTACTATTGATCTATCAAAATCTGGTAAAATGTATATGTCTGTCGCTCGTACTAAATCATACAGAGCAATACCAGTTATATCCAATGATAAACAGTGCGCATCAATAGATCTGAAATGTTCTGGAATGGAAAACGTCTGTTGTCTACTATATTAGATATTATGAACAGCTATCAGAATAGGTTTATTTTTTTTTTTTTTAATTTTGTTATTTTACAAGATTCTTTATTCTATATCATCTAATGTTAATTAAATATGTCATGACACCATAAAGCTCTATTTTTAAAATATATCTACCAAGAATCCAAGTTGTTCATGTGAAATTTTTAAATAAAAAAAAAGAAAAAAACTTATTCATTAGAATTGTTTTTTCACTAGTTTACCGAAATTGGTTATACATAAAAAAAAAGGAAGATTGTTGATTTATCGGCTACATCAAGAACAAACATAAGTATTTTTATTTCATCTTGATTAAAAATATAAGATGAAAAACTTTTTTTCCCTTCATGTTGAACTAATTTATAATGTCGTTTTAATTCTATTCTTAATTTGTAATTGTTAGTCAACCGAAATAAAAATTTTCTTACATTCAATGATGCATTAGTAAGTAATATTTGTTTTTTTTATTTCTCTAAGACATTGACATGATTTACGTGACAAAATTTGCAAAATCACTAACGTAATAAAATATCTAATTTCTTTTTTTTTTTTCATTTATTCTGAACTTTTTCATATTAATTGGTTTGTGCATGATAATGACAATGATGTTATATACTCTCTATTGAATTCAACTTAATAAGCAATAGAATGTCGTTATTATCGTGAGACTTAATTTCATTAGGTTTTTCTTTTTCTTATGTCTTCTTCTTTTCTCTTTGTTGCTTCTTCAAATTCTAACAAAAATAATTCGTTCTATGTCGATGTGTTTGTTAGTAAAGTTCAATAATGCAACATTGTTAATTTGAACTATTGCTAATATGACCTTACAATTGATGGCAGAAACTATAAAGCTTATAATACACATGCATTGCTCAATATTTTATGATAGTCGTTCATCGGCTTGAACTGCCGCCAATCAACAAAAGCAAAGACAGAAGAGTGAGAAGAAAAAAAGAAGAAAAAAAACGAATGGAAATAGAAACAAAAGTGATCCTAGAAACCACACGGGAAATAGTCTACATGTTCTGTTGTACCCTTTTTCATTGCTTGCTTGCCAGCAAACTAATGATGAAGATGAAGGCAATGGGAGTAACATGTAAAAATGGAAGGAACAAAGAGAGACAGAGAGAGAGAAAGAGAAGAGCGAAGGGAAAAAAACGATTTTATTGATGAACAAAGGAAACTTTATCTTTCGCTTCTCGTTCAGAATGGTTCGCGGCACACATTCCACAATAGTATGCGCCATTTTTTGCTACAATTTGTGACCGTCTATATAACTAGAGCAAGGGAATAGAAAAAGAACCAGAAGAGAAAAAAGAAGGAAAAGAGAAAATAACAGAACAAGTAAGAGAAGAAACAGAAGTGAAAAGAATTCTCTTGTGTTGCTTTTCCATCACAATCATCACTAGTTCCACAACTTATATTAGATTCGGACTAAGAAACATGTGTTTGAGAGAGAGGGAGAGAGAGAGTGAATGTTGAGTTGAGAGAGAGAGAGAGAGAGAGAGAGAGAGAGAGAAAAGCAATCAGAATCGTAATGAAATATTCTTTTTTCTTCTTATTCTTTATTATTATCATAGGAAACTTCAGACACAGTCTTGTCATGCCAAAATTATGATGATAAACAGGAGAATAAAATGAAAATAGAAAAAAAAATTATATATATATTCTTGCATACTGTATTATCACTAGACAACAACAAATGTTCAAGTGAGTAATTTAGACACACTATATGTGCATGGCATACAAATATATAAGACTGATTCATTCTTATGTCCTTGTCTTTCTTATTTAATGATGTCAACGACAGACTATTGCATATGCTTGACTGTTAACATTACTCGGAAACAGTCGTCTCAATATATATCTTTCTTTTCTTGTTTTTCTTTATAATATTATTAGATCTGTACAGAATTTTTCTCGATGATGTCTGTTTCTTGTGTTTTTTTTCTCTTCTTTCTTGCTATATGCAATTTTTTCCGTCCATCGATGTCTATTAAAGTATGTGTTAACTACGATGAGATGCCAACGAGCATCATCATTTGACATTAATCGAGCTGCTGTTTGTCATTTCTACATATTGTCTTGAATTGGAACACATAATAAGTTTTCATCGATATGTTTTTTAAATTGACTAATGATTCCGGTAGTGATACATGTTTATCAGAGTTCCCTTCATCCATGCTTCATTTCTTCTTAAATATTTCTCTTTTTTTTTTATGGTTTTGACTCTTTATATTAACATGTTTTTATTATTCTGACAGTTTAACAATGGTAATTATTACAAGAGTTGATGGTGTCCTTCCGTTTTTATTCCGCATTTTCCACTTACTTTTGTCTTCTCCTCTTTTTCATTGTCATGCATCAATTACAAGATAAAGAATCTATGTTTTTCCACCTGATTACACGGAAAACAATTTTTTTTTCCTTTTTTCCTATTTTTTCTTTCCAGCTTTCTTTCATATTCTTTCTTTAGGGTCTCTTCATTTAGCGCGCATCTCTTAGTGGCATAAATTTTTTCTCTGCTTCTTGTTATTATATATGTGTATGTAGGGGTTACACAAGCAAGAAAGACTATAGCAAGCTTTTCCAGTCTCAACATATACGTCAACGATTTGATCTCTTTATTTTCGTTGTTCTTCTCTTTTGCTGCTTCTCTATATATTCTCTCTCTCTCTCGTTTTTTCTTATCCGTATTTGGCATATATATATATATATATGTGTATATGTCTATGTGTGTATGCCATTATCAATTCCACTTGGTTAGATTGAACATAGATAGACATAAGTGAGAGTCTGTGGGTGGTAACCTGTGTGTACATCTGTTCCAGAACAAATATATTATAATTATATTTGCAAGGTAAGTTTTTAATCAATATAAAAATATTAAGCATATTTATATTGTTTAAAAACGGAACAAATTTTTTTGTTTTTACATGTTTTTTTGTTGGACATTTAAGAGAATAATTCTGACAATACATAGCGTAAGTCAGTAATGTATAAAAGAAAAATTATCGATAAAGACTTGTCATGTCTGACACTTCATCTTTCTCTGTCTTTACTTGTATATGTATGGAATAAAGACTGATGATCTAGTTCGCGCCTGCAAGGCGTCGAATGGTAGATCGTTTTTTGATTTGATTGTCAACACATCGATATAGAGATCTCAAAATAACTCACCGGCAATAGAAAATATAGATGTTAAGAAGTAGAGCAAATAAAAAACAAGTCGAAATATTCTTCATTATTTCTTCAAAAAAAAAAAAAAAAAAAAGAAGTTTTTTCTCCTTTAATAGTTAAACTGAAGAAAAATTCATCTTCACAAAAAACACATCAATTTATAGATGAAAATCTTTCTTGTCTGATTGTAAATATTCTTTTTATCTGTTTAAGACAGTAGTAATCGATTTCTTAGTCTTTATGTTGACATTTGGTTAAATTACGTGATCTAGATCTACTAAAGAGATCGGAGAAAACAAAAAATAAATTTCCTTGCAAAATGCATCTATTTTCTTGTCTTCATCGATCAAGTGCATTTACATCAAACGATTAAATAGAATAGCAAATATGTGCGAATAATCCAGACTATTTCCTCATGCTCAGTTTTTTTATTAATAAACATGCATACACTTATCTTTTTCTTTGTCGTCATATTACTCAATCATCATCAGTTTTACTTTTGTAGTGGTTTTTTGACATAAAGAATTGTTGTTTGCTCAATACTAGTTGACTTGTCTATAAATAAAGCTATATCAATTGCTAATTTTTTGTATTTTGTTTTTTGCGAATGACATGTAGATGAATGTTATAGTCTTGAAATATTTGTATTACTCATGCGTATAGTCTATTTAAATATGGAAGAATAAAGAAAATAATCTTTGATTAACTATTGAAAATTTACTAAAAATTAACTAAGATATAGATTTAATATTTTAGATTGTGCTGTTGCTGTTGATCGGTGCTTTGCATGTCAGGTCACACGTCAGCTATATGTATGAAGACATAAAATTTTGCTTGCTACGTGCCAATCTGACGGGTCAAAGCGTCATCATCGATGTGCTTTTCGTACAAGCATATTGTGGAAATTTCTTGATAGTTGTTGACGTTTATCGCATGGCCGATGCCGATAATCGGGTTATTCTTAATGTTGGCGGTATTCGCCATGAAACTTGTATGTTTAAAAAAACAAAAATTTTCTTGTTCTATCAACTGATTTGATTTGTAGACAAAGCAACATTAAAAAAAATTCCAGCTACACGACTTTCACGTCTTACTGAAGCTCTATCAAATTATGACTCTGTCCTTAATGAATTTTATTTTGATCGACATCCAGGTGTATTTGCACAAATACTAAATTATTATCGTACTGGTAAATTACATTATCCAACTGATGTATGTGGTCCTTTATTTGAAACTGAACTTGAATATTGGGGTCTTGATGCTAATCAAGTTGAACCTTGTTGTTGGATGACATATACAACTCATAGGTATATATATATATATATATCATATATTAATTTAATAAACATATAATTGTTTTTGTTTTCTTTAATTCTAGAGATACACAAGATGTACTTGTTGGTCTTGATCGTTTAGATCTTGATGCTGAACCTATAACTGAAGAAGAAATTCCACGTAAATTTGATTGGGATTATGATCCAACAATACGTCATAAAAATATGAGTGTACAAGAATACATGAGAACTTTACCATGGTTTAAACGTATACAACCACGTATATGGCAATTATTTGAAGAACCATATTCAAGTAGTGCAGCTAAAGTATATATTAGGATTTTCATTTTTTTTTTATTGTTATTACTTTGATTTGATTATTATTATTATTATTATTTTAGGCTATACAAGTTGTATCAATATTTTTTATACTTGTTTCAATTATATCCTTTTGTTTAAAAACTCATCCAACAATGCGTGTACCAACGATAACATTAGTTGAAAATAATTTCACAAATATAACACCAACATATACATTATATAAAGAAAAAACTGAAGCACATGAAGCATTTCAATATATTGAAATAGCGTGCAATGGTAATAGCAAAAGAAAAAAACCAATAATTTTCTATAATTTTAATAGTTTTTTTTTCGTTTTTAGTATGGTTTACATTTGAAATTATAATACGTTTTATAGTTTCACCAAAAAAATTTGCTTTTGTTAAATCACCTGTAAATATAATTGATTTTTTAGCAACATTATCGTTTTATTTAGATATGTTATTTAATAAAGTTTTACCAGCATCATTAACAAATACAGATTTATTTGAATTTTTTTCTATAACACGTATATTTCGTTTATTTAAATTAACACGTCATTATGGTGGTTTAAAAATTCTTATACATACATTTACAGCATCAATGCGTGAATTAATGTTACTTATATTTTTTCTTGTTCTATTTATTGTCATATTTGCTTCGTTAATTTATTATGCTGAACGTTTACAAAAAAATCCTGATAATGATTTTACATCAATACCAATTGGTCTTTGGTGGTCTATTGTAACAATGACAACTGTTGGTTATGGTGATATGGTACCAAAAACTTATGTTGGAATGATGGTTGGTGGTTTATGTGCATTAACAGGTGTATTAACTATTGCTTTACCTGTACCTGTTATTGTTGCTAATTTTGCTATGTATTATTCACATACACAAGCACGCTCAAAATTACCGAAAAAAAGACGAAGAGTAATGGCTGTTGAACCAGTTAGACCGGCAAGAGGGCCAGGAGGTGGTGGTGGTGGTCCAGGTGGAGGTGGAGGTGCATTAAACAAATTTGGTATAGATCCTGGAATGAGAAGTGGACCAGGTGTACCACCACCACCAGGTGGCGGTGGTCTTAAAAAGAATCTTATTAAACAAAGTAGTAGTGGTTTGGCTGCTAAACTTGGTGCGACTGAAAATAATATTGTACACAATCGTATTGGTAAGATGATTACATGCTTAATATAAATAGATTTTGACATAAGACATACTTTGAATATTGAGTTTCAGTTACTAATCTCGTCTATTTAGTTATCAATAATTTTCAAACATTCCTCGAAGGTATAATATCAATGTTTTCATATTCTCTTCTCCAATCTAACATAATATATTCCATATATACGTATATATCTTTGTCTTTTCTCTTCACTCAAAATAAATTATAGACATCTGCCAATGTTTACTTCTTCTTTTCTCTGCTATAATGATGTTATTCTTTAGGAAAAACAAATCAATCATTATTTTTTTCCATTTACTAGAAATCCGAATATAATCAGTTTTATTTTTCAATCTAGTCAATGTTTCATTCATTCATTCATTCACATAGGACATGGTGGTGATGAAGAACGTATACCAATGATTCAACCGAGTCCGAGGATGAGTAGTCACCATCATCATGTGGCCAAAGTTTAAATAAAAAAATAAAATAAAATAATTTCTGTGATATTAAATCACTTAAATATATATAGGTACGATACTGAATTACATTTGTTGCTCGTTTTTCAATTCCGTTTCGTTCGAATAAATTTATCAAGCACTTATGTTGTTTTCTGTTTTTATTTTCTATACATGCACGAATTATTTTTCTTCTTTTTTTTTTTCTTTGCATATATGTTTCATTCTAATGTTTGAATGGGGAGATGCATAATAAAATGAAGAAAATTTCACTTATAATTTTTCTTGTTTTTATTTTTCTATAAATTAATGCATCTCTTTAGAAAACCATCCATTGTAATGATTGAAATAAGAACTTGTAAGTTTTTTTAGTATATATCCTCTCTTAGTTTTGCTCTCTCTCTCTCTCTCTTTCTCCTTTATTTTTTATTATTTTATTCTTCTTCATTCATAAATAATAATATTATTATCTTCTTGCATGCTAAAATTATTTAGCAAATTATTTTAATTTTGATACATATTTGTTGTAATGATTTGTTTGTGTCCTTTTTATTTTTTTTATCTTGATGAATATTATTTACATATCTATGAATATTATTGTTAAAGGTCTTTGACATATTGTTTTTGTTCTTTCTTTTATAGAAGAAATGGAAATGAAAATTAGAAGTGACAATACGTCTCCAATAAATAATAGCACAAGTACAATAGATAATCAAAATAATGATCATCAAAATGGACGACGTTCATCTTTTCGTATACAATCATCACGTACAGTTCTTACTGAAGTTGTTTCTTAAAAACAAAAACAAAAATTTCTTTTTGTTATTGATTTATTGGTGATGTTACTAGTCAAAAATATCCCTCTTGTCAGCGTTTGAAGAGACGTAAACATGTGAATGCCGTCCTATACAGCTTCTTTTTTTCTCTTGTCTCTGTCTCTCTCTCACACTCTCTCGCTCTCTCTCTCTCTCTATCGAGTTCCTTTTTATATTGTTGCCAATTGTGATTAATTCTTCTTTTTCCTTGGTCTTGTTCTCAAAACACTTGTTTTCATTTCATACCACGTTTGTTCTGAGAGCAGTCATGAGAAATAAACGAAAGAAAAAAGAATTATGATGAGAAACAAACTGAATATATATATAATATATATATATATATATATATGTATGTATGTATGTATGTATGTAGATATATATATATATATACAAGAAACTCGTTCGATCGTTCGAGTAACCGCTAGAGAGCGGACACCAAATTCAATTTTGGTCTATCGCATGTATGGAACAATCAGACAACGACGAAGGAATACTAATAGAAGAAGATGAATAAGAGAAAAAAAGGGATGAAAAAACGATTTCCCTAATGAATTTCATAGAAGAAATAAAAAGAGAAACGTGACCTCGACAGTAGAACCTGTCCGGGAATTCATTTATAAATATATAGCAAAGAGAAAAGAAGAAACAATCAAATAAATTGTGAATAAAGCAAAAAAGAAGCTTTTGACAATAGAGAATAAGTCAACGATCATACATTCACATTCGTAATTCTTTGCCAAAATTTGCATCTATACGACGAATATATTCTTCACTCCACATACGTAATGATTGCTTAATTAAATAAAAACTTAAATATATCATTAAAATATACAAGAAATAACTTACTTCACATGTATTAATAATTGAGTTTATTTCAGAATGTTGAATAATCGCTTCAATATCTCGATCAGTATATAATGAAAGTTGCCATTCATGTGGTAAAGCCTATTAAGAGAAATAATCAATAGTTTATTTATTTTCGTATTTTTTTTTCCTGTATTATATACCAGCATGTGAGACTTTGTTCCTACTGCTCGTCTACCAATATAAAGCATAACGGATGCTAATACTTTAAGATTAATTGATTGATTTGATGTTACATGACCAAGAGTTAATCGGTATTTAATTGATTTTAATAATAACTTAAAAGGAAAGAAAAATAAAATAAATAAATAATTCATTTTTTTTGTTTAATTTACTGTTGTAATAAGTGCTCGAAATATAAAACTACCAATAAGTAAAAGTCTTGCTCGTTGTTTAGTTATATTTATAACTTTTGAATGATCAAAATCAAGAAGTTCCTTAAAAAAAATTTTAAAATAAAGTTACTAATTTAAAAAAAACGACCAACAAAACATACTCGTTCACATTGCCAAAAATGATTTTCTGGAAATGGATTTCCATCTTGAATAAGAGCTGATACAGCTGAATCTTTTTCTGTACTAAGAACACCATCTTTAGGCTAAAATAATATCAAAAATTTCAATACAATCTTTTTTACTTTATAAAGAAAATTCTCATGTTTAGTTATTCTTATACAAATATCAACAATATTCAATTAAATCTAGAGATCAATGTAACTCACAATCACAATCAAAGATTCAAATAGATTTACATTTTATAAGCCTGATCTGTTCATGACCGTCTATGGACTCCTTGAACCTGACTATGTTTGTTGCAGTTTGTATACTTTTTCTATATACGGATATTATAATGATACTTAAATGGTAGAAGAAGATTGTGTTGACAATAAGACAATGATGTCATACATATGGAAATAGAATCGCTATACGAAATATCTGTTGATTATTGTTGAGAAAAAAAACAAAAGAAGAAAATATTAATTATTAGAATTAAAAAAAAAACATCGTATTTGTCGAATTAGAATATATTTAATATGAATTACTAGTTGAAAAAGATATAGTCAGAAAATATAAATATAAAATCGAAAACAATAAACAATTCATATTAAATAATAATAATAATAATTATAATTGACTAGAGAATGCGAATAGTAATTTACTGAAATAAATTTATATAAACACGAACAATGTAGTCACGAACTATTACTAGGGATGATGATGATTGTCTTGGGGTCAAAATGGCAAAAAAAAAGTTATTTTCTCAACTTCTAGCGACAAAAATTTCAACATTATCTATTTCAATACTGACATTTCCTCATGAAAGAATAAAGTTTTTTTTTTTTATTAAAAATTTAGGAAAAATATGACAAATTCGCAAATTAGAGTCTGTATATGTCTCAGACAAATAGATATGATAGCCGGTTTGAACGCATGATGATGATCTATAGTAACAATGTACTCAATGAACTGATTATTTTATAATTTCAAATGATTTAACATTAAGACTAATATACTTATTATTTTATCAATTAATTTCTAAGAAAAAATTTGATTCGAGTTGTTTTTTTTTTTTGTTTAAATACAATATTTTGTTCGTCAAATAAAACAAAACTTGACGACATAAATCAATGTATTGTTCAAAGGATTAATATCAAGAGATCTTTTATGAGAAATAAATGAGTTGTTTAAATTATTAATAAAATAATTTTCTTTGACATTCTAAATACAAATGATTTAGGATATTGTTGAATTTTTAAACAATATGTTCTTCTATTTTTCATTTTTTTTTTTTTGTTTGAAAACATTACAGAACAATCATTATTTAGAATGATTGTGTGACACAAGATGAATTTTCTATTCACATATACAATCAGATTTTTCACTAGAGATTTTTGTTTTTTATTATTCTTTATGTGATGAATGACAGCTTTTTTTTGATTGTTAGAAAAAGTATTCATGATCGGAAATTACTTTTATTTTTTGAAATCGATCAAAAAACTGCTAGTGTAATTCCATCGAGATTAACAGGTGAAATACGATGTAAACGTTGTTGTTAAACGCAAAGAGATAATTTTATTCTATCTATTTTTAAGACATATAGTTTTTCATCATCCTTCTCGAGAAATGCAATAAGGAAGTAGTATATATATATATATATATATTTTATAACGAATCTAGGATAGTTAGTCGCACGGACAGTTGTTTGCTGTGCAGACTTTTATAAGAATTTCGAATAACATAACAAAGCAACAACAACAACAACAACACAATAAAGTAATTTCTTATGGAAGAATGATCATCATCATAAATTGATTGATGTAATTATTCGAGTATTTTTTTCAACTTGATGATTCTAATATAATGATATATATGTATATAAGCCGCACAGACTAATAGAATGATTTCACGACAAGCAATAATATCAGTTACTCTATGTAAAGTCTCTAAAAACGCATATAACGGCTATTTCATATATTATTGATTGAAAAATTGAAACAAATTTTTTTTTTGAAAATATCTCTGTCATGGACAATCGAATATAAAATAAAACTATGAATGTATTAAAACAGTTAGTGAACATGAAAATTGTATTGATAATTCATGAAACGAAGTAACTCTTAAATATTATAAATACATAAGGCAAGAATCAGAACAAACTTAAATAAATCTGTATAATGTTTTAATACAAATAAAATATCGGCGCACTAGATGAAATGTGTATTCAATTACTAGTTAATACTTATGGTTGACTAAAAGTTCTGATTCCAATGTTTAAAATTTTATAAAATAGTTAATAGCAAAAGTTTTATTACATGAATATATAGTAGAATGTTTCGTCTACAATAATGTTTATAATAACTCTATGTTATATTTAATTCAAACATTCTTTTAAATAAAGTCTATAATATTTAAGACTGAGCAAAGGTTCTGATAACATCATATAAAAACAAAAAGATATTTTTAGTTTTATTTTATTAAATATTCAAAATAGTCACCATTATTATTTCTGTACAAAGTTCCATCCTTTCTAACAGTTTATCAAACGTTGTTTTTTTTCAAAATTCTTTTTCTAGAATAGTTTTTCATCATCTTGGAAACAAACTCCTAAGCTATTAATTTTTCCTTTACTTGATCAGTCAAATTGCTCTTGATATAATCATTTAGTTAAAAGTCATATGGTACAAGATCTGATGAATGTGATATTATTTTATATCATCTTCTGTTACTTATGTACATTATTATAGACGAGACATTCTACTATGTATTCAAGCAACAAAACTTTCGATATTAATTATTTTATAAAATTTTAAACATCGGAATCACAACTTTTGGTCAACTCTAAGTAATAATGTAAAACGAAATATTCGTCGTTGTCGTCAAGAAAATGCTATTTAACAAACATTGACTTTCCTATTATTCCATCAAAATACTATCACACAACTCATAACATCAAATTTTTTCAGAAACATACTGGTCAAGATTCAAATCGGTTCCTACTCTTTTTTTTTTACTGATGATCAACAGAGCGTTATGGAAAATAGGTGAGGGTACGGGTACTAATCTCATGTTCAGCCACATCAATCTCTACACCAGAAATGTTCATGGCAGCGGCAGTATTTTTTCTGGAGGATATTGAAAAACTGCATGAATTTAATAGAATTTCAGGGTTTACAAGTGAAACACCCCGAGACTGGATGAATGTGATGGACTAGTGCCAATATTTCTGGTCAAATATAGTTGCAGCAGTGAACTTAACAACACTTTTTTGAAAATCGCCGCGGTACGTTTATTTTACAACTCATTGCGGCAGCGGCAGATTTTCAGCCGCGCTGGACATCTCTGATTCAGATCCGATGGGCTCTACCCACAAAAGATCAATCAATTAGATCCGAGTGCAACAGTTTTAATCGGTCTGATTCGGATCCGGTTTCAAAAATTCTTGGACCTGATGGGCTCTAGTCCAAGTAAGCAAATGTCCGTTTTTCATACTATGATCATGAAAAATTTGAAGAATAATATATTAGACCTAAAATCTAACTGTATGTTAACTGTAATTGATTTCATTTATGATGTCTAGTTTCAATGATTATTAATAAAATATTTTACCATGAATTCTATTATTTTTGAAATAACAATTTGTAAAGTATTTCCAATAATTTGAATTGCTTCTAAATAATTTTTTGATGATCTATTTAATCCATTTTCTAATGAAATTGAATTATTTATTGCATGAATAAGTGCTTTATGTATTGAACCATTAGGTTCAAGATAAAAACGATGTAAAGCAACAATTATTTCTTGAAGACGAATTTTATGTATTAAAGCATTTGATGATTGATGTGAACGATAGTTTAATTCCTTCTATTAATAAATAAATATTGACTCTTTTTTTATTATTATTTTTAAACTTACTGAATGTTTTTTAATAGATTGATGTTTAAGACGTATTATAAATAAAATTCCAATCGCAATTTTTTTAAATAAATTTCTACGATATTTTGATTTCATTTTTTCTTGAATACTTGATTCCACTAAAAAATCATGATGATCTATGATTACAAAAACCAAAAAAGATATTTCAATTATTAAAAAACAATTTCTTCTACCATTTTGTGAATTCTTTCTGTAACGATTACGTTGACGAGTAGCTAAACGCATTTCATTTTCAACATTAGATCGATCTATTACTAAACATATCATTATATATCAATTTTAAATTAAAAATAATTTTATACATACTATCTTTTGAAATAGATCTTGGTCGAATTTTATGAATTTGTAGATTATGTTGTGAAGAATTTACTGCATCTATAATTAAAAATAATATTCGAGACATGTCTAGATTTCGTGAGTTCTGAATTCTCAAAAATGCAACTTCACTTACGGAAACTCAAGAATTTTATTGAAATTTACATAATAGATCAATCATAGTGTTTCAAAAGAAATTGACATCATTACGCTTTGCTTACCCACAAATTTTGAACAACTGTACGGATGTCACACATACAGAAATGCCACAAGAGCTTCAGAACTCACAAAATTTGACCAATGCTGTTTTTTTCCGAGTATGGCTTCAAAATTTTTGTAGTAGAACCAAAAGAAAGAGAAAACATTTCCTTATAAAATGGCAGGAGTGTCCTAAGGTCGACAAGATCAGGAAGAGCGGGGATCGATGATTCAAGAGGCCGGCTGAAAGATATTTTCAAGATTGGGAAGATTCCTGTAAAATGGTATGGTAATGATTAATTTGCTGCAAGTCATTTGCCAACAGTGAATAGTTTGATGAAGAACACTGCGTCATTTTACGTAATTTTCATGATTTCTATAGAAAACAGACTTAAAAAGAATCTCTTAATTCTTATATTATTTTGTAGAGTACAATCTCGCTTTGAATCCTATGCAAAAACAACCGTCAAGTTTCTTTGTTCAAACTTGATATTCGTGCTTCTATTAAAAGATTGACTCATAATCCTTAAACCAGAAGTCCTTGAACTTACATTCAGAAATAATACATAATCGATTTTTTTGAAATTAACATTCGATCATCCGTTTGATACTTTACAAATTACTATAAAAATTGTGTTGATAACTATGCATGAAGTTCAGACTTGACAATTTCAAAAAATCATTTATAGATTCGAATTTTTTTTTTGTCTCTGAAAACCATCAATCGATTTTATTTTTCAAAAATCATTATTTTCTTTAATTAACTTTACCATAATCGAAAAAAAAAATCTAACTAACAGAAAGCCCATAAAAGAATGCAAACACTTTTATTTATTATTCTTTTTTTTCTCTGATCAACGCGACATCGTTAAGATACTTTATTTTTAATACAAATTTTTCGTTCTATAAAACTGTTTATGAATAGTCTAAATATCTCCTCAATTTCTACTGAACACTATTGTTAAGTGTTAATATTAAATTGTATTCAACTGCAAATTTGTAATATTAAAAATCACCTGGTTTTGTTGTAAGAAAAATATCACTTGGTAATTCAATTGAATGTTCAGATAAACTTAATGGTAATGTTCGTTGATGAATATGAGAATCATGTTGAGTTTCATAAAAATTTGATGTTAATGGAGTTCTTTAGAAAAATAAGAAAAAGAAAAATCTAAGTATTAAAAAAAATTGAATAAATAAATACGATAAATGATTTGAATCATATCCTGGTGAAATCGGTGGTAATTTTGCATAGGAATTTGTATGAATTGAATCATCAATAACTAACTAAATATAAGAATAAGATTTAGAAAAAAAATAAAATAATCAAGATTTTATACATTACACTATCTGGATCAGGTTGAATTCGATTATAATAATCGATTCGTGATTGAAGTCTTTGATTAAAACTATTTGGATTTATTCGATTAATATCTTTAATTCATAAATTACAAAAAAAAAACAATATCAATAATAATTCGATATATTATCTATAAAACATACCATGTTCTATTTGATTTGTATATAATAAATGATCATTTCGGTGTGGACTTCGATATGTTATTCGACTAGTATTCGGTGATTCTATCATAAAAAAAAATAGAGAAAATATATTTCGAACTAATTTCATTATACCTATATATGGACCATGATATCCATTAGTAGTACGTCGTTGTCGATCAATAGCTGCCTAAGAAAAACAAAAATTTTTTTTTTCATTCGAAATAATCAAGAATTTTTGAATTATAAACATCAAGTCGACGATAAGCTAAATGACGTCTTGCCATTGAATCAATTAAATCATCCATATTAGATGTTAAATATAATTGTTTTTCTATTACAAAAAAAAAAAAAACAAACTTCTAATATTTAATATATTTATTACAAACCATGTACAGATTGTAAATGTAAACGAGGGTCATAAGAATAATTTGGTATCGCCAATGGTTGTTGATTTGGTCGATGATGTTGTTGTTTATTTAATGATTCCTTTTTTTTGTTTGTTTTTGAAAATAAATAAAACAATTTCTTTTTTTTTTCAGTTATTATAGATCTTACTTCTATTCGAAGTATTTCTAAATCTCGTTCAATATCCGAATTATTTTGAAGATCATTTTCAATACCTATTCGATCTAAATATATAATTGAGAAATAATAAAACATGTAATATGAAATGAAATATCAAAAAAAAAAAGAAATAAATGTGTAGAAGTGATTGTTTTTAAAATATGTGATTGAACAAAAAAACAATTTTGTGCAGATAATGTGATTCAAATCTGACTACCTCGAGATAAATGACTCGACGATGATGAAGTTGCAACAGATAATATTGATAAAGATGTTTGTCTACTCAAAATTTTTGGTAAAACTTGTTGACGAACTAATGCAGACGGTGGTCGTACATTATTTATATAATATTCCGCTGGTGTCGGAGATGAAAGAGAAAATGTTTTTTCTGAAAAAAGGTTTTTTTTTATAGAACAAGGGTTTTTTCTCTTTTAGAAATAAATTTATTTACAAATCTGAACAAAAGTCTTTCCTCCTCGGATTTTATTCATCATAATGTTTAGAGGTTTGAAAATTTGTGTACACACATACTCCATCAGATTCGGAAATTTTGAACCTGATGAACTCTTTTCATCAGATATATAGATCAGTGTGGTTTCATTCGAATATTGTTTGCTTGAGAAGAAATCGAGTTATGATGGATAGAATCTATTTTTGGGTGTAAGCTGTATAATCTTAAAAGGCTGTCTATTAAATTTATTTGCTCGAATTTGACATTAAAATTTGCAAAAAATAATGTCAATAGATGGAAAAAGTTTCTCTAAAATTTTCAAATCAATTTATTGAACTATTACTAAGTTATGAAACTTGACAGAGTCATAGATGGAGTTTTTATTTTGTATATAGATGATTAGAAGAAAATGACGACAATTCTTTAAGAGACTGATGAATCTCTACGAAATTTGTATGACAATAGCGCTATTCTAGTCAAGCAAGGGACTTGCGACGGGTAGTACCATTGATCCAAATTTATGTTTTTCAGAGTTCTATTCTCCGTATGGTGAATAAGATCCGATATAGATAAGACTTTTGTTCAAAGTTGTATTTATTAAATAAAATAAACAGTACATCTAGTGTTTTTTCTTTCTTAATACATTTCATTCTATATATAATTCAAGTTAGAGTTTGTATTCATAGAACTACTATATAAATGATATTTTGATGAGTATTTAGCATCAATTTGAATAAGAAACAATATATACAATCGTTCGATATATTAAACATGTTCACAATTCGAAAAAGAAAATGCGTGGACAAGTCGGTTTTTTTTTTTTGTCATTTTTCAACAAACAATTACAGTTTATAATTCGATATACAACACATACTAATTATAGTCTAGATATGAGTTCTTACTTAGTTATTATATAAATAACTATACATCATGAAAAGCTCTACAATATACCAATAAAAATCTGTTTTTTTTTTTTGTAGACTTATATGCCTGTTTGCTTTCAAAATAAATAAAATTCTATGCAAACATAATCATCTTTTTCACCTCATTGATTGAAAATAAATCTATTCATTGACATAAAAATACTTTTAGTTTATGCTGAAAGACGAACAAAGTATCATAAAAATCAAAAGGCTAAGTATTCAAAGAAAAAAAAATTCTAGTATAATTAGATACATCTTAAAATGGTCTTACATCTTCAATTATATTTAAACCTACTGTATTATTAACATATAAAAATTATATTGCAGTTGTGCTTCTACATATGCGCAATATGAAATTAAACGGCTTCTGGATGACGATTTCATCTGTCAACAAAACAACACTACACATATCAGGAATCATTGACTTGGTGTGAAGAAAATCTTATGGATTTACAAACAATACCAAACAGTATGGATCCAGGAATATGTCGAAGAGAAATAAGTGAAGGGAGAAGCGCAAGAAAACTTTTTCAGAGCTGAAAAAATATATATCGAATTCTTATAAAACACATTCATTGAACAAAATTTTGCCCGTTTTCGTTAGGTCAAGTGAGTGCATATATAAAACAAAAAGATTGCTCGAGCTTTTCATGTTGTATCTCGTGATTATACTTTATGTATTAAAAGAGAACAAAAAAATAAAACAAATTGGATCATTCATATTATGAATAACTGATTAAATGAAGAAAACTAGATGTACAGTTTATTTTGAGTATATCAAAGAAAAAGAAACATACGTGTTCGTTTGATGTATTCATCCGTACTACGACGTTGATGATTAAGTTCCTAAAAATAGAAATATTTTTTGAAAAAATAAAATATTTATATATATATATTCTTTACAGAATCAATTAAACGAAGACGAAGTTTATGAATATTATCTTCAACATTATTGTCCATTTGTTGTGGTAGTAACTAGAAAAAAAAAAATTAGTTGCACATATAGATGCAAATAATAATGTTGTTAAGTTTGTAATGGATACAAAAAGAAAATCAATTTTTTTTTCTTCTGTCTTTTTTTTTGCATAACAAAAGCTCGTTAAAGAATGTGTTGTTTGTCTTTTGTTGAAGTTGTATGTTGTCGTCATAGACAATGAATGAAGTTCTTGTCACCATCAAAATATGATCTTTTTCTTTTTTTTTTATTTTATTTTTATTTTATTAAAAATAGAAGAAAAAAGAAACAAAACCTTAATTCTTGTTGTTTTTTTTTTCTTGTCGAAAAACTTACTGGAATATGAAATTGAAATCGTGCAAAATCAGGCAAATGTTTTTTATCAAGAAGTCCATCAATATCATCATTTATTGTTAAAAGAATCATAGATTCTTCTGACTAAAGTAAAACAAAAATACGTATATTTTTTACTTATTTATTTACTTTACATACTTGAGTATTATTATTTTGCAAAGGAGGATTATTTTCAGATGATGATGCTTGTTTGTCATCATTGTGAAATTGAATTGATGATGAATTTATACTAAGTAATGATTGATCGAAATTATTACTACTTGCCGTAAAATCATTGGCAGGATTATGTTGCTGATTATATGAAACATTAATTTCAAGGACTGGAGTTGTTATTTGAGTAATTGATCTATCACTATTTCGTGTTGGCAGTTGAATAGGAATAGGACGTGGTAAAGGAGGAATTTTTCGTGGTGGTGGAGATCGATGACGACGCGAGCGTCTTACCTGCGCCATATGTATCGTATGAATATATGTTGCTTATGAATGCAACATATAAAAGCAATCGTAAAATGGTGCTGCAAGGGAAAGAACGATTTTACAAAATGTTTAAATCTTTTCTGATTGAAAAAAAAATATTTATATATATAAAGACAAACAGCTATAAACAAAATAAATTGAAAAGAAATCTCAACATTAAATTAAAATGAATATAAAGTTTATACGATAAAATTCTTTAATGTTCATATCAATTGCTTCTTTTTTTTTCTCTCTTCAATGCTCTCAATTTCAAGTGTAATATGAACCATTTTTAAATTCTACTGTTGCATAGCGTCATCTGCAAATAAAAGAAAAAAAAAACTAATCTTGTTAGTCTCCATAGAAACCTTTGAGAAAATCAATAAGAACATCATAGGATTTATTACTTAAACATTAATCAAAAGAAAATGTCTAATACAGAGATTAAAAGTCGTTTTCATATTCTACATGTTGAAGTTTCACATGGTAAAAATAAAATTTAAGGAAAAAACAACGATCGAAATAAAATTAATTTTATAACAGGTGCCGATCGACATGATATTCATCTTCATATGGAACGACCACCTTTAGTTAAAGATCTTATGGAAGAAGTCGAAAGAAAAGCTCGAGTAATGACTACGAATCAACAACTTATATTTCGTGGTAAAAAATTTCTTTTTTTTTTTTTTATTGCAAAAAGAAATGTAGCTTTTTAAACTTTAATTAAGGTCAACGTTTACATCAAAATCCCGATAAAGAATTAGAAAAGTTTGGTTTATTTAATGGAAATCATATTATGTTAATTGGAGAAAAAGTTTTATTTAAAAAAATGATTTCATTAATAATAATATATATTTCTTTTTGTTTTTTTTTTTCTTAGTTACCACAACAAGAAGATAGTCATTTTCAACGTTTATTAAGTATTGAAAAAGATATTAAACTTATTGATGATGTTCTTGAACTTGTTTGTCGTGATTTTGAAAATATAAAACAAGTAAAAAACAAAGAATTTCTTATTATAATTTTATTTTATAATAGAAAAAAAAAACTAACTATTAGAGTCAACAATCACGAAATAAATGTGAACATTTTCTTTATGATTTACAAACACGTACTGAACGTTGTCAAACAGATTTAAAAACTTTTCAATCAGTTGCAAATAATTTAAATATTGATACAACAGAAAATGATGCTACAAGAAAAAAGAATGAAGTTATTGCTCTTATTCAAGTAAATATATTTTTATTTTAATAGAATTTATTATTTTCTTTTTAATCTTAAAATTACTATTAATATATAACAGTAAAAAATTCAACATCCTGTCTTTCTTCTTCTTCATGACGAACCTTGACTGATGTTGTCTTAGTAACCGTCCTTGAAAGATATCTTATTATTGTCATTCTCTTTTCCTATGAGATTGAAATCTTTTGTATGATGACTATGAAACATGATTAAATTTAAAATAGTTACATATATGTTTACTTTAATGCACATCATTATATGTTCTTTTACTTTTTATTCAAGTAGACATTGTGCTAATATCTGTCTTGTTTTTTTGTTTTTAAATTTAGGATCGTATTGATATTTCATCGAATATTATTTCGGCTATTTCATCATATCAAGGTGGAAAGAATGATGATAACAATTGTCCAGACAATAAATGACATCATAGTTCTTTTTCTTTTGCTTATAAAATCAATTTGCTACTAATCATTATTTCCTTCTTTTTTTTCTGAAATATGAGTGAATTGCACGATTTGTAAGACAGTTTGCAATAAAATCAAAATTATTAACCAATTAGATAAAAATATTATTATCACATGAAAAAATTTCAGACTCCAAAGAATTACTTAGAATAAAGTTAATTATTCCCTTAGAATGTAGAAACACAAATTCAACTGTATTTATCTTTCTTATAAAATAGTTACTATCTAAAATGATTCCGAACGATATCAAAAAAAAAAAAATTGGACACCTAAGCATTAGGATTCAAGTTAAAACCAAGAGTAGTATCTCAGAATGAAGAATACAAAATCTGTGTACGACGAGCTATTGAGTAAAATGTAAATTGTATACAAACTCCGTAAATGATTGCATCATGGTCGCAAATAAGCGTTTTACGTTTTATTTATTGCCGTTTGGTAGACGCAGTATTTTACGACTGTATTAAACAAGATCGAATATTTGATTTTTTTAGATCGTTATCAATTGTGTACGGTATGATAAAATACAATCGTAATACTGCGGCCAATCAAACGTCAATTTACAGCTATTTACGACTGTAAACTATGTGAAACAAGGGTACACAGTATTATTTTTGGTCGTCTTGGCGATTGTAATCGTTGATTCTGGATACGATGGATTTACGATCGTTTACGAGTGTGCTTGTTTGATGTAGGATGCCTTTAGGAATGATGATCATTGTTATCAAATTATTGAATGGTTCGATCGAACGCTCATTACTGTATATAAGAGGATATTACATCACTGTTTATAAGAGTTAAAGAATGAGTCTTCACATATATGATTATGATTAACTAAAATCATATTATTTGAATAATATTACATTAATTCTTTTTTTGCAATAGAAATAACACTAATATAACTAATTGAATTGATGATTGATATGTTATCTTTATAAATAAATGTATGTGTATATAAGTAACACATTTCATTAGACAAATATAGCATGTTCAAAATCAAGTTTTATATTACCATGAAACGAATCACTTCTATATATGTCAAGTACTTTACTTAACTTACGTTTATAATCTGAATCAAAGCTGATAACAGCACAGAAAAAGTTGTCCTATGCTCAGTTTTGATCTAAATGGCACTATATGTATATCTTTATTCTGTTAGTCTAGGATCAATTGAATCGAGTTTCGATGAATGTTACTGGTTCAACTACGACTTTTTTGTATACTTTTCATATATGTGATATTAAAGTCAGATGCTATGTGAAAATGTGCCATTTTAATATCTAGTTTGTTTGCATTCGTTGAAATAAGTTTTATGCAGTTGTATTTTTAAGTTTTCTTCTCGATGGTAATAGCTAACAAGAATCTGAAAAAAATATATTTGTATAGCTGAAAGGATTCTTTATTAGGGTCCGAAGACTCCAGCAAAACTATTTGGATGAGGATCTGTGGAAAACCAATCCCTCCAACTCACCAAAACAGCATTATGGCTTCCGTTCGAAACTTGTGAAAAAGGATTTCGAATGAAAGCCAGAATGCTGGTTTTGTGAGGCGACGGGGCTTAGTTTTCCACAGATACTCATCTAAGAAGTTTTGTTAGGGTCTCTTCGGACTTACCACTTCTGATAGAGAATTTTTTCAGCTATACAAATGTTTTTTCAGTTTCTTCCTAGCTATTACTACCGAAAAGAAAATAAAAAAATACAGCTGCTGTAAACATTTGTCCTTCATTATGTTGATCATTTACAATTTTTCTTCTTTTTTTTTATTTGTATCAAATAGAAAGAGAAGACAAGGTCATGATGCGCATCATTGCTTTATATTGATATATGACCGAATGAAAAGTATATGCATGATGTCTATTCTTTTACTCTTTACGAGTCCTTACCGTCGTATATCATTTCTTTTTTGCCTACAACAATATTATTGTTCTAAGTTTTATTAACTATGGGTTCTATATTAAGTAAAGAACAATTAATGATAAAAGCTATTGAACATCAAGATATAAATGCAATGAAAATACTTATCAACGATTTAACACGTGAACAAATGAACATGATGTGTAAATATATTGTACCTAGAAATGAATATCAATATACAATACTTCATTTAGCAACATGGCAAAGTATGATAAAAATAATATTAGTAAAAAAAAATAAAAAACGAAATAAAATTATATGAAATATTAAATTTTATTTATAGATAATCCACAATTATTAAATTTATTATTAGATTATGCTGATGATTTAGAAATACGTGATGGTTTTGGTTGGACACCATTAATGACAGCTATTAATCGTGATAGTAAAGAAAATGTTAAAATTTTATTAAATCGTGGTGCAAAAATTAATTGTGATTTTGTTCAAGGCATGGATCTTATTGCAATAGCTATGGCTTTTCATGATACTGGCATGAATATATATATATATATATTTTAAATAATTAATGAATAATATTTTCGATTTTTTTTTGTTTTTGTAGAACTCATTGAAATTCTTATGGATCATGGAGCTCAAGTTATATTTACACCTGATATGTATGTTAATCATGAATATTCAATGGGATGTTATCTATTACATTTTGCTGTTGATGATGGTTTAATTGATATAGCTAAATTATTAATTGAAAAAGGCAAAATTCCAATTAATACATTAGATCAAACAGGATGGAGTCCTCTTCATTTAGCTGCTGGACATAATTATTTAGATATTGTAAAATTACTTTTACAATATAAAGCTGATATTAATATTAAAGTATGAATTAAATGAATTATTCGTATGAAAATAAAAAAAAATTTTATATTTTAGGATTATTATGGTAATACACCATTAGCATGGGCTAAACAAATGTATGCTACAGAAGTTATCAATGAACTTGAAAAACATGGTGGTATAGCAGATACAGAATGGTATGGAGAAAAATTAATGTTACATGGTTATAAAGAACAAATTGAAGATGATCAAAAACTATATGAAATTGAAAATAATCAATTTGAAATCGATGAATCAAAACCAGACAAAACTTTAAAAGATAAAAGTCCACTTATACTTGATGCACTTCAACGTCAACGTTGAACAGAAATAATTTTTATCTAAAATTGTACATGTTGTTATTTCTATGTAATATGAAATGATCTAATAACTCAGTTAATAAATATTAATTAATACATAACAAATCTTTCTAGGATTTCTTCATAAAAAAACAAACAAACAAACAAACTTTCATTTATTATTTATTCCAGATATTAAATATAAATTAGTAGTTATAGTATATAAAACAAAAATACAAACTATAATTTACATACAAATAAAAATCTAATATCAATTAATTCTTCTAGTAATATGTTAAAAATACAACACCGGAGAATAAATATGAAATTTTTATACTAATGAAAAATTAAAAAATAGTTTAATGAATTTTTTTTTTGTTTTTACAATAGATCTTTTATTTATTATGTTTTTTTACAACATGAATTACATATATTATCAAAATTAAGTAAAATTTCACGTGGACATGGAAGTGCATCCATTCCAGCAGGACCTGGTGGACCTGGTCGTCCAGGAAATCCTCGTTTTCCTGTTGGTCCTTCTTCACCCTAAAATAGAATTTTACTATGAAAATATTTGTTAGCATTATTTACATACTTTTTCACCTTTTTCTCCTTGTGGACCCTAGAAAACAAAAAAACAATAATAAATTTTTATTATTAGAAAAAAATAAAACGAATATAAAAATCTTACTTGAATACCTAGTTCACCTTGATTACCCTATAAACAAAGAAAGATATTTAGGCTTTTTTTTTATTCCAAAGACAAAAAATAAAAAGATATCCATTCTAAACAATGTCTAGTGCATGTAAAAAACTGATTTTCAATTCGATTGAATATAGTATCTCGGAAAAACAGAGGCCATTGTAATTTCAATATCTCATAGAAGACAGCATCCAAAAACTTTCAATCTATGACAACTTTTGTTCTACTCATCAAGATCTATCTGTCATAAAAAATTTCAAAATTCTCTGATGAATCGTTAAACAGAAAAAGAAACAACACAATAAAGGAGATTAAAACAATTGTTTTTATTTAACTTCTCAGTAAATCAGAAGCATCTTTAGTTCCTAGTGCACAGAAATCTCCTTAACGGACGTATTTTTGAAGCTATGATTAATCTTCAATCATATTTTAGAATAAATCAGAATACAAATAGTATCGATTCTGCTAAGCATGCATACAAACAGAAATAAGAACATGTAAGTGACAATATACATATATGTATAATAAAGCGAAGGAAATCAATTATAGACAAATGGCAACTAAATAGATTTATAATAAATACAGACAAGACGTGTTACTTGGTTTCCTATTTTATTTATCTTGATCTATAAACTTTCTTTACGTACTTTTTCACCAGGTAAACCCTAAAATTCAAAAATATACTAGATAAAATATTAAACAAACGAAACGAACATACATCTCGTCCAGGTAGTCCAGCAGAACCCATATCACCTTTTTGTCCAGGTAAACCAGGTGGATCAGGTGGGCCTGGTGGACCTTGAATGAATTTGTCTTGAGATGGTGCCAACATTCTTCTCTGAATTGATTCTGCATCACGACCTGGTTCACCTTTTTCACCCTATATAAATTTAGCAATTATCTATAGATATTTATAGTTCCTACAAGAAAAAAAAGAACTTATATTTACTTTTACACGATTCCAAACTATCGAACCAGGATGACCTCGTTCTCCTTTTGGTCCCATTTCACCCTAAAAATAAAATGTCTTCATAGCAATATCAATAATCTACTTTATCAATCATACTGGAAATCCTGCAAAACCTCGATCACCCTAAGATAAAAATAAAAATTCTATATTATTTATGAAATATGAAAACGAACTTTTTCGCCTTTTGAACCTATAAGACAATTACACAATTATTATTATTATTTTATCTAAGTAAAATCAGAAATTTTACCTGAAGGACATTGACAATTAGACACTGTTGATTGTTGAATATATCGTCGTTTACGTACTACAGCCTAAATTATATCATAGAATGAAAAATAAACGAAAATGAATTTGGATGATTGTTTTTTTTTTTCGCTTGTGAAAATATAATTCTTACCGTAGATTTTTGAACAATAGAATCATTATTATTAATTTTAGTTGTATCTTTCGATATTAATTTTCGTATAAAATGAAAAATTTTACTAAACCATTGTTCGATTAATGTTGATTGATGAGAAAATGATGGTATTGAAGATGATGATGGTAATAATTCTGTAAGAATATTTTCTATTTGTAATTGTCGTTCAGCTAATATTCGATATTGTTGTGTATTATATGCATTCCAACCAATTAAAATTAATATTAATAATACATAAATTGTATGAGTAGAAAAATACATTGATAAAAACCATGTTTGATAATTAACATTATTCGTTGTTTTATTTTGATCGTTTATCATATCTAAAAAAAAATCAATATATGATTATTAATTAATTCAAAATAAAAAAAGAGTATATGTAATATAGTACTTCGGTACTTTAATAAAAGGTCATAGAAATGGTACTGAAAGATAAAAACATACAAATCCACAGATAGAATATAAGTTCTGTAGATAGATTCGAGTTTGACGATGCTATGTCAATATAGAATATGTATATATATATATGTATACAAAGAAACTACACTAAGAAAGAAAAAGACAGAAGACAAGAGCAAAGAATATTGTTAAAACCAATAGACAAAGAGAAGAAAAGTACGTAGTTTATTTTTTTTCTCTGGAAGAAAAAAAAAAGAAATTTTTTAATTATAACTGAATCAACAAAAACCAATAATGAACCTTTAAACAACAATTTTATATATCATCGGAGGGGGAGGGCTGACCTCCTGTCTTGAAAAATGCACCAAAAAAATGCTCAAACCTCTTCCTAAAATCCGGTCGATTTTAGCAAAAATCTTCCAATCCTGGCAACTTCAGTATATCTAATTACTAACTTTATATCGACATCAAACAAAAGAATCAATCATCATGTGTTGCCATACTATGAAAGAGACACTGTTATGAACATAAGCTGCAAGAACACTCGAGAATGCTCGTTATTCAACTATTATTGTTGATGTAGTATATATATCTTAGAGCAGAATATATTCAAGATAATTATCTGATGACCTTTGTTCAAGCTGGGTTCCATTCAAATAACAATTGTTGTTATAATTAACAGAAATCTTATTTAGTTTGCTTCATTCTGTGATAATTAGCATTAACCATGAACATAATGTTTTCATTGCTTGATTTCTTTTTTTGAATATTTTTATTATATAAAATTCTTTTTCTCAAAGTATTCTTTATCAATTAAGTGTTAATTACTTGTTATTTAAATTTCATCATTTATTTGACATGAATGTAATTTACAAAAAAAAACGAAGATTTCCTTCTTCATAATAGAACGTCTTTTTTTTTTATATATAACAGTTTTACTCGTTGGCCTTCTATTTTTTTTCGTATATATAAAGATTGATAAATCATGGGATTAATTTTACTTGACACATATGATTATCAATATTCAAATGTTCAGCCTATATAATCATATTTTTCATGAGTAAATTTGAGAAATAGATTTTGATTAGGAAAAAAGAATTAAATGCAACAATTTGATATGTCTATGGGAAATGACAGCAAATACTAACGATGTTATTCTTCATTTAATTTATTATAAAAGAAAAATATCGTTTATTATTTATGATATTAATTTGAAAGTTATTCATCACATATTCGTTTTTAGTTCCCTATGAATATTATATCAATTGTAAAGATCAAGAAAAAAAAAACGAAAATTATCAATATAAATATTACTGTTAATAATGTCCTTATGGAAATATTGATTATTTTATTGAAATTGATTAATATTGACATCTGCTCTCTTTTTTTCTTACATTTTGCAGTTATGCTATATTCTAAGTATAAATTTGTTTCATATTTCTTTTTCTCTTCTATGTATAGTTGTCTTCTTTTTTTTTTTTTTCTTTCTTTTTTGTATATGCTAGAAAATCACACAATCGATCGGCAAAGCTCAAAGCTGTTGGGGGTTTATTATTATTTGGATTATATATGAATAAAACAAAGAAGACTTTTTTTTTTGTTTCTTTCTCATTCTATTTTCTATTTCATCATAACTTGAAAAAAATGAATTAGCTATTGTTATTTCTTTTGCTTATAGTTTATTTTCTTTTTTTCCCTTCTGTCTTATCTTCTAGTTACTTTTTTCATTAAGAAAAAACAAAAATAATCTAAAGCAATATAAATATATATATATTAAATATGAGATGTTTTCAGGCAACATTTATAATTTACGTATTATTTGCATGCTTCTTTTTTCTGCACGATTGAAAAAAGAGAATATCTATAGAATCTATAATTAATTGATATCCCTGTTAGGAAAAAAAAAAGTCTCAGAAGAAAAGAAAAGTGGTTGTATCGAAAAAAGAAATATTCCAACTATGAGCAAAATAGTTGTAGATGCAACTGTTATCTGACAGGAGTAAAATAGTGCGAAGAAAGACGAATATATATCAACTGTTGAAGTGGTAATAATATTCGAAGTAACATCTGTTATCCTCAATCTATCTATGCCATAGTAGAATAGATATGGACATATTTTCTGCGTATTTTCCTATATATATATATATATTTTCTTTTTTTTATCTTAAAACATCAGTTCGATATACACAAAAAAGAAATATGTGCATGTATGTTTCTCATTATTGTTAGTTTCCGGCACGACCGTCAGTTAGCAATTCACCTGTATTCTCGTTTATATTTATCAAATAGTTTTAGTGACATTGTTGAAATGATTGAAAAGAGAAGAAAAAATATATATATATATATTATTAGTGTTTAAGCAAGCAAGTACCGAGAAAAGTTAGAGACCATTAATAACAGAGAAAGAGAGAGAGAGAGAGAGAGAGAGAGAAAAATAGAAATAACACTCACTAATAGAAAAAAAAAACGAAAGGAAACTGTGAAAGCAACATAAAATATTTATTCAGTCACATAATATATACTTTTCCTTTTTAATGATGTGATCCTTTCTATATTAGATCGATCATGAAGCAAAACAATTGAAAAAAGATTATATATATTTTTTTAATTTCTAGATTATTATCATTATTATTATTAGATTTTTAATGGCTCGTTATGAAAGATTTGATGATGATACACCACCACCAAAATTTACTATTGTAACACGATCAAATAATGAAAATATTGATTTATTTATTTCATCTGATAAATCATTATCAATTGAAAATGAAACAATAATACGTCATGCACTTATAACATTAAATATAATATCAATTTTTGTTAGTACAGTATGTGGTATAATAACATTTTTCTTAGCTATTGAAGAACAATCAGCATCAGCACTTGGTTTTGCTGTTGATACAATTCTTGATGTATTAGCATTTTTAGCTATTATATGGCGTTTTACAAGTTCACATGACCAAGTTAAACGTGAAAATTATGTATTAAAAATATTGGCAATACTTTTTTTTATGTCCGGTTTTGGTGTATTTATTGATTCAATACTTGATATATACAATCAGATACATCCTATACCAAATCATTATTTAGCTGTTGCTGTTACAATACAAACATTTATATTTTTTTGTTTAGCATTTGGTAAATATACAGTAGCAAAAAAACTTAATGTTATATCAGCATATTCAGATGCATTTAATACATTTATATCAGGTTTAATGGCATTATCAGTTGTTGTTAGTATTAAAATTTATAATTCAAATGAAAATATTTGGTATATTGATCCAATTATGGGAATATTTATTTCAATTACAATTATGACATATGGAATTTGGATGATGTTTAAATCATTTAAAAATAATTAATGTCAGATTTTATTTCTTAGATTTAGTCAAATATATATATGTATATGTATATGAGAAAAAAAAAGAAAAAAAAAATTATTTAACGTCCCGGTTGCCATGGAATATAAGTTGGTTCTGTTCCATTGTTATGTGAAGTTCGTTTGTCATGATCATAATGTAACATAACAATAGTAACAATAAGACCACTCATAAGTAATGTTGTTATTATATTAATTACAAATGTACGTTTTGACCATCTTTTTGCTATTGCATAACGATTTTGTGCTTTATATTTATTAACAATATATGAAAAATAACAACAAACTATACCAAGTGGAACTAATAATAAATTAAATACTGACCATATAATAAAATTTGGAATTTTCTGTATAGATCTTTCTACTGTAGTGACTGATGTAGATTGTTGAAAATTTGGCGTTGCATTTGAATCATCATTGCCAAGAGTAAGTGTTGGACGAATACTAGATGTTTCAGTTCTTTCGCTTATACTGGGAGGTAATGTTTGTGACATTTATGACACCAGACCAATTTTTGTACAATTATCTTCACAGTAAATGTGATTCTGTCATAGGATACTCGAAAATAACAAATACATTGATAGCTTTTATCTTTATGTGATGTTTCGCTTGAATAACTTTTCTTTTGCATTCACATGTGTATAGAAAGTATGATTATTAAACTACATGCCCCCTAGCATATGATATTTTAAAACAAAAAGAGAAAACAACGATGTAATAATGATTGTTATTATTCAATAGTCGATCGACTATATACGACTTTTAGTTTATTTTGATATTTGTACTATTCAAACTATCCAATGAATAATAATTCCAAAACATAAAAACAAGAAGAAAAATAAGTGTTTGTTACTGTCAATATTGAAATCTTTTTTTTTTTTTATTGTTTTATTCAAATGCAACAATATTATTACTTGTATTTAAATTATATCACTCGAGTAAAAATTGTTTTTTTTGTTTTGCAGATTTAAAAAAATACATATCTATATACACAGATAGATTTGAAAAGAAAAAAATGCTATCAAAAAAATATTTTTTTTTTTCTTCGATCATTTTTTGCCTGATGGTGGTCGTTGACTTCGTTGAATAGCTGGTGGAAGAGATTCACTAGATGATATAGACATTATTGTATCTTTATAATAATCTGTTTCTTGAAGATATTGTTCAATATATGTCATCATTTGTTCATATGTAACACATGCATTACCATCCGGAATAGTTAGATCAACTAAGAAAACAAAAAAAAGATTTCATGTATTGTATTTTAAAAAAAAAAACTTATTTACTAGCTTTAAGATTCAATGAACAAGGTGATGATGAACGTGATGAATTTGTTAATGATTGTAAACCAATATTTTGTCTTCCAATACCACTATCAAATTCAATAGAATCACTTAAATGATTTGATAATTTTGATAATTCACTTTTTAAATTTTGTGATGAACTTTTTGAAAATAAAAAAATTCTATAACGATCTATTAAACGACGATATTTATTATTATTTATATTTGATGGTACCTAAATCAAATAAGAAAATTTTAAAAAATATAAAATTTTCTAATTAATTTACAAATGATATATAAACTAATTTATGAACTATATCAAGTAATTGACTAACAGGATCAGTTGGTCGTAGTCGTTTTTGAGATATAGTTATTGATCCAGTTACTGATGGTTGACGTGAACGATTAAATGGACTTTGTCTAAAGCAAAAAAGTTCAAGTTCAAAAAAACACATGAAAATCAATGTCATTACATCAGTATTTTCTATAGGCTCGTCAAAATAGTAGAAGAGAAATGATGAATATTTACTAGCAAAAAGAAAAAAGCTGTTAGTATAATCTCTACGGGATTAAATATGTGAAACATGATATAGCTGTTATAGTTAATCACAGAAAGATTGTTGTATTCTATCTATTTTTGAACATATTTTTTTCATTATCTCTTTACTTAATATTCTAGAAATGCAATCAGGAAGTAATGGAAGCAAATAAGTTTAGATACAAAGTATTTTTGATTGTTTTCTTTAACTATAATAGCTAGAGCCAATCAGAAAAAAGATTTAAGTAGCTGAAACAATTACCTATCAAGAGAGGTCTCCTGTTAAATTCTCATTAATAAATTTAGACGGAAGGTCTCTGAAAAACCAAGACTTTCCAAACCGAGTCAATTAAAAATATTTTGTAAAATAAGCTTATCTAATAGAGAAAATATTTCTGAACAAAATAAAATGTCACTGAGCTCTTCACAATCTATCATCAGCGAATTGAGCTCATTCTACGAAAGACTTCGAGATGCAAAATACAGTAAATTCATATAAACTTTCATCAAAAACAACCTCACTGAAGATAGGTTATCGACAGCTCGGATTTTCTCTATCAGATGAACTTGTTTGGAAAATCTTTTTTCACAGACTCGATTTTGATTAAGAAAAAATAGTTCAATGAAGTGTCTATCGTGGCTGAGAGTTTCAATGCTAATTACAATAGTAAATCGAAAGTTAGATAGATGAAATGAATATACTTTGTTTTGAACTGTCATTTATAATTGAAAAAAAAATTAGAAAAATGAAATTGATTTAATATTCTTTTAATAGCTAATGTTAATGTCATCTTAAGTTTAAATCAATTCTATAAATGTCACTTAAACTTTTGTGAATGAAGATCCTTATGGATTTTTTTTTTAACTTCAAATAATTATATTTATTCATTCATCTCAACTTACTTTCGTTCCATGTTTGATGAAGGAGGAATAGGTTGTTGTATTGTATTTGTACTATCATAACCATTTTCAAATGATATATTTGATAGTTCAGGTGATCGAGTTTGATAAAGTATAGCTCAAAAAAAAAAGAAACAAAAAATATATATTCCTTTCAAAAACGAAGATAATATTTATATTTTCATACCTTCATTTGAATTTAAGGATTGTTCTGAAGAAAGTCGACCTCTTGAACGTCTTATATTATTTTGTCTTATTGGACCACTTGGTGGTTGTGGAATAGCAGTATTTATCAATTCTTTTGATGGTATATCAGATGTTTCACAATCAGAAACTACAAAAAAATAAAATAAAATATAAGATTATTTCTTTTTTTTTTATTATTTTACCAGCAGTAAATACATCTTGTTTAATCATATCATGTTGTCCATCTATTCCATCAAAACTAACATCACCAATACCACTACTATTACAACCTAATGATTCTTTTGGACTTGAACAACTAATACATGATTGTTGTTGTTGTTGTTGTTGTTGTTGTAATTGTGATTGTTGTCTTATTAAATTAAATTCACGTTGATGATCTTGTTGTCTAAAACGTTTTTCTAATATTTGAATTGTTGTACATGAACGATCTGTATATAACATTAATTGTTCAGTACATAATTGTGCAATACAACATATATCTGGACGATGTTGTGGATCAATACATAAACATTCAATTATTATTTGTCGAATACGATCAGAATAATATTTTAATGGTATTTGATCATATTCACCGGCACAGATTTTACTTGCAAGTAAAAAAAGATTTGATGTATAAAATGGTGGAACTAATGTTAATATATGATAAAATACACAACCTAAACTCCATATATCTAAAAGACAGATTTAAATGAAAATAAAACAAAAAAAACAAATATGATAGGACAAACCAGCTTTTTCATTATATGGCATATGTTGAATAATTTCAGGACAAGCATAATATAGTGTTCCAACAACTGAATTCATTTTACTACAATCATTATCACGTAATTTAGCTAAACCAAAATCAGCTAGAAAAGATTAAAAAAAAAGCAATGTATTACAACGAGCACCTCGTGTCATACATTGTGTCACATTATATTTTAGTGTGTGCTCATAAGTAGGGACTCACAAGACTAAAAGAAGTCTATAAGGTTTTGTCCCAATACGCTATTCTTCTTAAGTTATAACAATTCTACTGAGTTATTTAATCTCCGGCAAAGTATTTGGGGGAAAAAATCAAGTTAGGAAGTGTCAATCTGAAATTTCGCCCATACATAGATCTTGTGAACCTTAAATTCCTGAGATATCGAATGTTGAAAAACCTGAACTGTCTGACACATGATTATTGTCGGATATTCAATATCTCTTTAGGTCGACATTTTCAGAGCATTCTAAATCTCAGATTGAAATTTTATGATTCAATTGCTTCACAAATATCTTGCCAATGATAAAAAAATTCAGTAAAATTGTTATAACTTGGGAAGGATAGGGTATAGGATAGAGTCCATCGGGTCCAGAAATTCTTGAACTCGATGGGCTCTACCGATAAAAGATCAATCAATTAAGTTCGAATCCAATAATTTTGATCGGTTGGGTCTGGGCCGAAAAAAAATTTTATCGACCAGATCCGGATTCAAAAATTCTTGGACTCGATGGGCTCTAGCATAGAAGCGACCTTCTAATCTCTTCGGGACCTAATTATTAGCAAAATATTAGTTCGATTGGCGTGTCCTATAATACATCCGTAAAGAAACATCAAAACTATAAGAAAACATACTAATTTTAACTCTATATTCATCATCTAACATAATATTATTAGCAGTTAAATCTCGATGAACAATTCCTTTTTCTTTATGTAAATATCTTAATGCAAGTATAAGTTGAATAAAAATTTTCCAAATATTTTCTTCAATCATTGTTCGATTTGTTGCTTTTAATAATGATAAATAATCTTGTAATGATGATCCAGCTATTAATTCCATAACAATATATAATTTATCATCTATGAATTAGATATTTAATAAAGAAAAAAAAAAAATTTTGTTTTTTTGTTTACTTTCAGCAAATATTCGATAATAACTAACAATATTTGGATGACGAAGTTCTTCACGAATTATTTTAACTTCATTTATTTTTTGTCCTAAACTACGATCACTATCAGTGTTTAATGAACGATTATCAATCTAAAGATTAAACAAATGAATTATCATATGATAAAAAAACAAAACAAAACAATCTTATTGATTAAACCTCTTTAAGTGCATACATCATTGTTGTTCCACGTCGAGCTACTCGATAAACAGAACCAAATGCTCCTGAACCAAGACATTCATAAACACCATAATCACGTATAAATCTTGTTGGTTCTTGTTTTGGATTAAGTGTTTGAAGACGTTCAAGTTTTATTTTATTTAAATCATCAATTGAAATTGAATTCCAAACATCTGTTATAGACTTATATATATTAAGATCACGTTGAAAATTACCAATACTAAGAAATAATTCAAATATATGTGTTGGTAATAATCGTCTATATTGATCACGATTTTTATTTAATGAAAATAAATATCGTAATGTTCGAAATATATTACGCTATAAAATAAATAACAAACAAACAAACAAACAAACAAAAATCTTATAAATTATTTTGATATAAGTTACTTGAAGATGATGAAATTTTTCTAAACGTTGATAATCTTCATTTTCAGAAAAAAGTAATGTTGCTAATATATATATACCATTTTGTTCGATAATTGTTTGTCCATTTGTATAATCATATGAAAGTTCAGCTAGACAAGTACAACAGGCAGATTCCATATCAAATAATTGATCACAACGTGAAATTGCCTAAATTTTATTAAGTCTTTAAACTCTAGTTTATATTTTATGTGAAGCTCGACATCGGTCAACTTATTGTGTGACTAGATCCAAGTTGAAGTCGGACATTGATGTGAATTTAACACAATGGATTTCGATAAGCTTGGAATTTTTAACGTTTGAATATCCTTATCTGATCTTTTAAATTCAAATGCGAAGGATTTTGAACCGACGTAAATCCCTCGTGGTAGCTTTACATCATGTTAACTTCAAGTCGATGTCTCAAGCTTGTTTAGCTATTTGATGGATCTCTCAGATTTCAAAATCTATTTTCTACTGATTGTAATAGATCTCAACGTTTTGATAAATATTAAAGAAGATAAAAAGTCATTCAATGTGATACTATTCATTTAAATATAAAGTATACATGATATAGAATCCTACATTAATCGAAAATGTCCTACAGTTATATTCTGATCAAACAAAGATTACAGCTGTTTGAAAATCGATCTCTTCAAATATTAAGAATAAAATTCGATATTCATCTATACAATTCAAATCCGTGAAAAACAAAGATTCAATTTCTATGATTCAGTCGGCTGGAGATGTCCAGAGTAAGATTTGCTTTTGTACTGTATATCCTAAGAAAAATGTTCTTACTCTAATCTCACCTTACACAACTCTACAATCGATCTCTAATCTGATCTGAATATTCTGATGTTCATTATTTTCTATGTTACTTTATTTACTTCTGTATCATCTCGTGTATGTTTCTTGGAATTTTGTCCAGTTTGTCGTTGATTAGTATTTATTGATGGTAATGAAAAATCAAAAAAACGATTTCTAAAATGTAATTATATATTCAAAAAATGTTTTTTTTTTTAAATAAAAATCAAATTTATTTACCCATTATCAAGAATTGATAATAACAATGGAATAGCTCCAGTTAAACGAATCTGTCTTCGATTATCTTCATTTTCAGCACAATGAGTTAAACACCAAATAGCATGATCAAGAACTTTAACATTATTATGACTTAAATGACTTTATTTAAATAAAAAAAAAAAATAAAACATTCTATTCATATACTTTAATAGCATCTACTGGTTTTTTACCTAGTAAAAGCATCAAGAAAATCATTTGGTATACATGGAATACATTCTCGTCCTTCAGGATGACCGAGAAAATTTGCCATAAGTTGTAAAGAAAGTCTAAAAATATGAAATTTTATAGAAAAAAATCAAACAAACATAAATTCATTTTTTACATACTGTTTTATTTCAAGATCTTTATATAAAAGTATTTGTAATAAACTATCAATTGTTTCTAATTTAATTATTTCTTTAACATATAATTCTCTTTATATAATAATTTTAAAAAATAAATAGAAAATTTATATGAATAAAATTCTTACGTTTGATCAATCATATTCATTAATAATCTTAATATATTTTGTAAAACTATTAAATCTTGAGTATTATTTAAAAGACGTGTTATTGGTTCAATTATTTCACTTGATATAATATATTCTCGTTCAATATGATTTGGTGTATGCATTATTAATTTAAGAAGAATATCTTTTCATCAAAACAAAAACAAAAAGAACGAATAGAATACATTTTTTCTTTTCATTCTATCTTATTTTATTGACTTACTAAGCATATGTACAAGTACTTTACATGCTGTATATGTTGATTCATTATTATTATTATTATCGCCACATTGATCTGTTGAATGAATATTAAGATATAAATCCATTTGCTAAAATATAAATTCTATTAAATAAGATTTTAAAATACTTCAGAAGAAACATTACAGTTTTTAAACCGATCATTCCATTTTCTTGAACAAAAACAAGTTGATATTCAGGATCACGTAATAATACTCGCAAACAATAAAATATTGATAGTGAACATAGTTTATTTGTACTAAAGAAAAATAAAATTAATATATAGGTTTTTTTTTTGTGAAACACGATTTGAAATGAGTGTTGAAGTAAAAAGGTAGACACTTGTTCCTCCAATCCCTTCCATAGACTTGATAGATAACCCTACCATTCTAGCTCCTATTGGACTTACAGGTAAGTCTCAGTGAGACTAGCAAAAGATTAAAAGGGTTTGTCGCCGAGTTATGATTCAAAATAATGATTCTTAGAACATCCTGAAAATTTCAGTCGAAAAGAATGTTCCTTCGTCAAGATACTGAATTTCCAAAAATAGCCCGTTGTCATAAAAATCGAATTCATTTGAAAATTTACTAACTTGACGAAAGAATATTTTTCTCGACTGAAACTTTCAAGATGTTCTACAAGTCATTATATCTATCTATAGGCAAAATTTTGGATTAATACTCCGTTATTAAGAGAGTAACTAAAAATGGATCAAAAGCCGAGTAAATCAGTCATAACTTGGTCCCAAAGGCCAATGGAACGAATTCTTTGAGACTTTTGCAATTCTCATTGAGACCTGCATGTAGATCCAATATGAACTCAAACGGTGGGTCTTATTTGGAGTAGCTTTCTGCCACTTTTTTACAACTTTGTGCTAACTTTGGACAGAAACCAGATTTTGAAGCACCTTTTTTTGTCTTTCTCTGACAGACAATGTCGTTGTGAGAAGAACCGGGTCGAGTGAGTTTCGTTCTGTCCACTCTTCCCACGGTCATATCTTTTAACACTGTAAAAATGAAAGCACTTTCTGTCGAATTTTTAGCTCCTCTTGCAAGCCTTCGTTGAAATTATTCTGAAAGAAGATTGAATTTAAGATATCTATCCTTTGACCCTTTTTCAAAACTCATTGTGACATATAACGAATAAAACCTTTCATCATGAACATATTAGTACGTTGGAAGTGCCAAAGTAAACGGATGTTTTAGAATCCTTTAGTTTAAGATCAATGGTGTTTCAAATTTTAATTCTACAAGAATAATGCTAACAGCTTTGTTTTTTTAGGTTTTCTGAATACATTCGAAAATTTAAGTAACGAGAGAATCGCTCTAATTATTCAAAAGAAAGTCTTTAGGAAAATTGTAAACGTCTACGCATAACATTTGGACACGAACAAAAGGTTATAATGACCCTGGTCGATGGATAAAGTTATTCCTATTTTGACATGCACCAGTCCCAATCGAACAGATACTATTGAAATTGATGTCTGATAGAACTGGTAATCAGTCAGACTGATATGAAGTGGTGGTGATGCAGAATCTGTTTGATACCGGACTAGGACAAGTCTCTTCATACTCTCACTTTAACTATATTGCATAAAGTCATTTAACAACTCCAGACGACAAGCAATTGGATCGTACTTCCTGGTAAATTTAGTTGTCGTAAACGGTCACATTTCTGTGCCAAGTATCATCGAAGAATACGATCCGTTTACCTATCATAAATTAACTATGAATGGCGGTATCGTATGATATAGAATAGTAAAAGAAAACGGAAGAAAAATCTTCGACTCCATAAGGAAAGAATGGAAGTTTTCTTTGATTTAGGCGATGTCACATCCTCGTTTGGCCTTATAGAACTTCTATGCAAAGTTTAGAATTATTGAATATATGTTGTATTTACAATTAAATGTCAATCACTTCAAAAGGAATTTCTATTAGACAAAACCGATTATATGCTTTTCTAAGTCTTCATTACAATCGTAATCATTTGAATAGTAATATTTCAAGGATTATCTTTTAAACAATTTTTATTAAATATTTATCAAGTCGATGATAGAAAATCATAATTTAACTAAGACTTTTTTCCTATTGTCTACGGAAAAGCATTAAAAAAATCCTCTCTCTCTCTATATATATATATATATATGTCATATTCAATACCCTTTTGTTGTTTTATATAAAATACTTACGGATTAAGTAATTTTTTCTTTATAATAAAATGTAAAATCTACGGAAAAAGAAAGAACAAAAACACTTTTTGCATGTTACCAAATATGACATACATTAAAGAATTGTTTATGTTCAGAATTAGTTGAAAATTTTGCTTTACTACTAAATTTTGATCTAAATATAAAAAGAAAACAGCAACAAGAATTCAAATTATTTATATAAATAATAAAAATAAATTACTGAAAATCATCTAATGCTTTATCTTCTAATCGTTGATTATCAGTTTTATCACTACGTTCTAAATCATTTAAAATTTTGCTTAAAAGATTTCGATCTGTTGAACTAAAAATATTAAAATATAATCAACAATAGTTTTAAGAGTTCGTTTTTTTTTCTTTTTTTGTTTGTCAGACTTACTCTCGTTTAGTTCGTTCATTCGTAGCCATATGTTTTATATGGACGATAGTCTTTTATTTTGATCAAACTAAAAAATATCAAATTTTAATATTATAAATCTTCATAGAATAACAAAATAAGAAAAAACAACTACTTCAATCTTATTGAATTCAACGTCAAAAAGAATTTGATCACTACACTACATCAATATTTTATCAACTACTTTCATCATCAAGCATTTACATATAGAAATCAACGAGTCAATTGAATAGTCTATGTCTCTTAATGCATTTGATAGGTTTTTTGTCTAACGGAAGTTTTTATTCTACCAATTTAAGAAAAAACAATTAAAAATCTCAACTATATAAAAGAAAACAGAATTGTTCTCAATTCCATTGACACGGAAAGGTGTTTTGTTTGTAGCTACGTTTTTTTCTTTCTTTTTTTTTTTTTTGTTTTTTTTTTATAGTCAATACTCCATCAACTAACGACATCTAGTCATATCGAAAAAAAAGCAAATAATATTTCAAATTTTGACATTTCGAAAACTTTTAAAATTCTTTTATTCTTTTTTTATTTTCATTTTTATATAAATAAAGATAAATTTGAATCAACAAAAAAAAACTAAATGAAAACAAACGTCATTATTATATATTATCTTTCAATCAAAGTTATTTCTTTCAATTTGACCTTGTTTAGTGTCTTAGGATTTGTTGTTTTTTATGATTATTATTTCAAATGGATCAAGAAAGTGCAATGATGATTTTTTTATCTTATCAAAAATTACGAATGCCAACATTTAGTAAGTTTAGTTAAATATTTAAAATGGATCACAAAAAAAAAAAAGAAAAAATTTATCTTATTAATCTAATCAAATAGGTGTTCGACAACGACGAACAGAAAATCCTCTACGTGAACGTTTACTTGTTAGAAAATTTATTGTACAATTAGAAAACTAGTAAATTAAATATCTTCCCAAAAAAATAAAATTAATTATTTAAATTTTTAAATAGTTATTTTCAACAACAACAACAATTTTCAATGACAGCAACAGATAATGAACAAATGGAAGTTGATCATGTAAATAGATTCTCTATGTAACAAAATTTAAAAATAAAAAATTGTTTTTTTTTTTTGTTTTTATTTTAAGGAAATTGAAGATGAAGATGATTAAATCTTTTCAATGCAGTATTTTTTTTTGTTGGTTTGTTAAGCAACAAATATCTGTGCTGTTCTTTTAGTTATCTCTACAAAATAATAATGTCAGATTAATTATTATTACTATTTTTTTTTGTCTATTCTTCCTCTTATCTATTCAAATGTCAGACTTGTCATAATCATTGTCTTGTTTTGTTTTTTTTTTTTTTTTTTGATGTAACGAAATAAATTTATTCACTAGTTAATTTTGAAATGAAGAATATGAATTATTATTACATTTTCTTTCATCATGCCGCAGAAAAAACAATGTCAAGTAGATGATGAAGAAAAAAAAAAAGAAAGATTACTCTGCTTGAAATTTTTTTTTCTTAGTTGATTTTGTTATGACAACAGTAAATTGTGGTTTCATTTTAATTCATAACGACAAAAGAAATATTGTTTTGGTTCAGAATTTAATCATCAACGATCTGATTACAAAGATTTTTTTTCTTCTTTTCATAAGAGATTGCTACTAGTTTTAACTTATCTAATGGCATTTACAATTTCATCACCTACACGTCGTGTTCATTATCAATCTCAAATATATAATAATCCACCATCATTAAGTCACAGTTTGTCCATAGGTGAATCAACAAATTTAAATGAATCTTTTTCTTCATCATTTATATCTTCCATTCCATTAATAACAATTATCTATTCAAATTCATCATTATCAAAAGGTATATTATCATAAAAGTAGAAATTAAAAAAAAATAAAACCTAGAAAAGGATGTGTGTGTGTTTATGTCTTGAAGCAGTAAATCCATTTACTGTTCGAAGAAGTAAGTATGACATTGAAGCACATATACCTTAAAGGCATGTAAAAGAAAGAAAATGGTTTGCAAACAGTACAAAAAAGAAAAAAAAGACGAACAAGTTCCTATAGTATATAAGAAGAATAGAATAGAAATCTTATTTTTTTATGGATCAAGAAAAAAAAATGACAGGCAAATGAATTAAACATGGAAACAGCTAGACAAAATACATCCATAAGTTCCATTTCAGCAGTAAAAACAATAGATAATAAAAAACAATTTATCTCAGGAACTTGTACATTTATTCGACTTATTTATGGTGGTAATAGAATTATTATTGATTTATTTTTTGAAATTTTATTTAATTGATTTTATTTCTTGTGTATGTAGAGAATCAACAACTACTTCTAAATAGTTATGCTTCTTGTCATCGTTTATTAGATCATATAAAACCAATCATTGGTATTCAACATGATGGTAAAAGAATATTTAATACTTCTTTTTTGCCAATTATTATAAAAAAAAACCCCATGATTTGTATCTTTTTAAGAAATAATTGATCTTATGGATAATGAAGGAAAATTAAAAGAATTACATACACATGGTGATGAATATGCTTCACAGTATCTTACTGGAAGAAATACATATTATGTACTTAAAGTTGAAAGTAAAAATGAAATTTTCGTTTTTTTTTTTTATATAAAATCAAATATTTAGATGATACAGCAGTAGGTGAAAAACGTTATATACCAAATTTTAATCTCGATCAAATCGATCAAAAAATATATTCAATATTAACAAGTAAAATTGAATTAATCGACAAGAAAAAAAAAACTTTCATTTAACGAACTATTTATGTTTAGCTTCATTAAATTCATTAAATAAATCAGCAAATAAAACAAAACGTCCAACGGGAGCATCAAAACAAAATACACCAACTCAAATAACATCGAATACAACACAATCAAAAACAAAACGAACATCAAATCGAAAATAAAAGATTTCTCTTCTTCCTATTACAATGTATCATTCGATTTGTATTTTATTTTTTGTTGTTTTGTTCCTATTTCTATAGTTTATGTTTGCTTGTTTTTTTGAATGAATTATTTGACTGTAATGGATTAAACAACAAATGATTACAAATCAGATGGATCACAGTTTTGAAAGTGTTTGATTCGATACTAATCGAATTGGATACCTGTCCCCGACTAGAGATACACATTCAATGTGCTTATACTAATCTTCAATGATTCTTGTTTTTCTTACTATTAAATGTCAATTATGTTAGACATATACAGGATCTAGTTTCTAAG
>CAJNOL010002257.1:26757-42781 GCA_905250125.1 Rotaria sordida | reverse complement strand
TAATTACTTTTCATTTTATCGAATAATATATGTGTGCATTTTTATTTCCATTATGATTCAACATATACTCTCTCTCTCTCTTTCTCTATACATATATATATATATATCCATAAATAAAAAATTAATTTTTTTCTTAAAAATATACATGTTTGTTAATCCAAGTCCTTGCCTATAGCTGTAAAATTCAACTTGATTGGTCAAATCAATTTAAAATTAAAGAACATAAGAAATTGTTTGAAACAAGGTCGTTTTACTTTTGAAACTTAACATACAACTAAATCCTGAAACGGTTGTGTGTGCGAGTGATTTGACTATCGACTGAATGTCCAGTTGTTTTGGTGTTATACATTGGTTTATAGTCTGCAACGAGGCCAGTATCTATCAGTTGAAAAGGACGAGTTGATATGCGTATGTTAATATTAGCGTTAATCTCATTGTGTACAAAGGTATGGTAGTCAGTGTGACAGTTTTTGACATAACTACATCTACTCTCTAAAAAAAGTGTCATAAGAAACTCTTTATAGTTTCGGAGAGGATGCCAAACCTTTTATGATTTCATTCGCCTAAAACTGAAGTATCAATGTTTCTAGATAATTTAAGAAACGATGTCGAATAAAAAATGGTTTCATATGCTTGAAAGAGTTGTGTCTCGCATCCTTTTTTCACGATTGAACTTCTTTTACAAAGATGGTTGTATTGTAAACCATCTAAACTAACGCAGGTGATTTTTTTCAACGAGATTTAATTAGCAGAATTCTCGAATAATCTTACGAATCCAATAATAATAATAAAAAAGTCGGTGTCAGACGCCATTTAATTCGGTAATAATAGCGGTTAACAACTACTTAGAAGCTTATATAAGCATTAGATTTGTTCTGTTCATGATCCCAAGGGAAATATTTCGGTAAGGAAAAATTTATTTTGTGAGCATAACGCCTTTTCATAAAACTTGATTGACAGAATTATTGATCCTTTGCATACTAAAAATGTAGTATTGAAAAAAAATAATCAATAGTGGAGCACAAATGACATCAACTGAAGCTGAAAAAGTTAGACATCCGATATCACCGAAACAAAGAGAACTATCATTGGATGTGTTGTGATCTTATGTGCTGATTATAATGATACTCATATTAAAAAACGTGAGTGAGTATTTTGCCAATAACTTTTGATAAAAACAGGATAAATCGCTGTACTTTTCACCATTTGAAAGAGTAGATGAAGGGTGTCAATCAACCTTTTTAAGAATAAACCTGTGTAGTGAGTTGTTTAGAGCGAATTTTTAGTTATCAAGTATAAATTCAAACCACTAATCGAAGATCTACAAAGTGTGGAAGATTGAGATGCATAGGATGAAGTGTAGTCGAGTCTCCGGTACAATTTTCCAGCAAAGTCTGTGAAAAAAGCTCACTTTTGTGCTTTTTTCCTTTTATCATAAAAAAAAAACATTTTTGCAACAGTTAGAAAATTGAATCGAAATACTTCAGAAATCAATATTAGAAAAATCTATAACATATGATTGGATGCATCTTCATCTCCTCTTTCGAGCAGTGAAAACTACACTTCTCTCTGATGTATCCATCAACAGTTATTCAAAAAATATCCACTAGCATATCATGTACCTGATGTCACATGCAAACAAAATAGATCTTATCGAAATCTTATTATTATGACATTAGTTAAAGTATGATCAAATAGCATAAAAAAATAGAGCATTCTTTTCTTTATCAGACTAAATACAGAGAAAGTCGCTTTAAACTTTTTATAAGAAGTAGAAGTATTACTGTGACTACTATTGGATTGCCCTAAGTAGATGCATTATTAGGAGCAATCTTTAACAGTAATTACGAACTTGATATTTGTTTCAAAATGCAAAACCTGAATTCTAGCACCGAAAATTAGGTTTTATATTTCTCAAAAAACCTATTTTGAATTTTTGAACTAATTATTCTTTAACATACTGAATGACATATATCATCCAATGCAGAATTTAACTTTCTACAAGATAGTCTATTTGTTTTTCATTTACATCGCTGAACACAACTTATACATTCTTGTACAATTAATGAGATACATATATGAATATAGAAGCTTGAATGTTGCATAGAACGATTAGATATATAGAAAAGATCAATATTAACGAAAAATCAAATAGTTGTAAGCACTTGATGTACCTTCAACTTGGTCGAAAAATAACTGCATAATACCGTTAGGTTTGTTTTTTTGCATTTTTGTCAAACAAGAGAACATCCTCACGTGGTAAGCTACTTTTGAGCTGAAATTTGATATATAAATAGGATATCGCTAGATTAAAAAAAATCCTAAGAAGATATGAACGTAAATGGTGATTTGGGTGTGGGTATGTGCATATGGATGAAGGGAAAACGAGCAGTCACAGCTGCAGCTTCATCTACATCGACATACCCACTCACACCCGCACTCCCACACCCCCACATTTTATAGAGTAGATTCTCATCTATAAGTTGATATATAATTAAAGATCTCAACTTTAAATTTCAAATAGTAATAGTGAAAATACAAAAATCCTTCGTTCAAACTAATTTTTTGAACTTATTAAAAATTATTTCACTAGTTCAAACAAAATTTCTAAGCCTATATTCGAAAAGAAAACGAAATTCTGGTCATAACTCATAATTTTTGACTCGTCGAAAATACTTTCTAGTAAGTCAAAAGTAAACAAACATTTTTGTCTAAAAACTTTCCAATCACTCGCCATTTGAAAAATCTTCAATAAGTTGAAGTCTTTGTGTTTACTTAATGTAAGAGTATGCATCTAATAAACATTTAACTTGTTTATATATGAACAAGTTATTTTATAATCGGACAACAAAACTATGAAGATCTTTTTCATTAATTACTGATATATATATATATGTTTGGTAAAATAAAAAATAACCTATAAATACATATACTTATTAAACCATCATTAATCATTTGATCCGAAATAGCTTAGATAAATGACAACGCCAACGTTGTAATTACGTCAACTAGTATATCTGCGATATGACACATATATTACATTAAAACTTCTTCAAGGACTCTATATTACTCATATCTTTTTCTCTCATTTGTTAGTCATAGATCAATATTGTTATTTTTATATTAATGTATGTAGTATTCCTATGTAAATGTTGATGAGTAAAAATAAAAGTGATAATAAAAAAAAATGTGCAATAAGATAAAACAAATAAAGAAAAAATTGATTATAGATAGAGAATTATATTCGTCGATAATAAAATTCAATTCCATTAAAGAAGAATCATATAAAATTAAAAATCATTACGTGAAGATAAATAACAGCAACATTGTGAATATATCTATTAATTATATATGCTCGTTCAATTCATTATTATTTTCTTGTTTTGATGAATCAATTTGAAGGAATCAATATACTTTGTATAGTTCTATATATAATATTTTTTATTTCATTTTCTTAGTTGTTTTTTTCCGTATTACGCATATTATCAAATCGATCTATTCAACAGAGGATATATTCTCATAGGAGATTTATTTCCTGAATATAATCAACAAGATCTCAACTGTCAAAATTAGAAATATTCAATAACAACAATTTGAAATTAAGATCTTTGATCTGACATTTTATCGTTATTATCTATTTCCTTATTTCAACAAAGTAACATTTGTTCTGTAATCTTAATTGCATATATTCATATATCTTAGAATTGAAAGCTGTTAGCTAAAAACAAAAAACCTTCTTGACATTTTTTACGCCTGCTATCTTATCACGTTATGTCTAGGATAATAATCGTCATAAACTGAGAAAGAACACACAACATGTTTTGCGTTCTCAATAAAACAAATATCCACACGTTTTATACTTATTGCACTCGTTTCGATGACGAACTCGTTATGTCTCTCTACATATGGTGTTATTTTGTATCTTTACAAGAATAAGAGAGAGAGAGAGAGAGAGAGTGAATCTATTTTTCTTTTCTTTAATTCCTAACTAGCATACAAATATTGCACTCTTTATTACACATTTAAATTGAGTTGCTCGAAATCGAACGATTCATTGTTTTTTTTTTTACTTCAATTGAAGAGAAAAAAATTGATCGAATTAGTTTTTCATATTCTAGATTAATTTATTTTATACATTGCTAAAAATAATCATGGCTTTGCTTCGAAGTTTTCCATTTATTGGTGCAATTATTGCTATAATTGCTATTGTATTATCAATTATTGGTATTACAACTAGTTATTGGTTCTCAACTGATCTAAATACCCATTCAGGTAAATGATTTAAAGTGAAATTAATATTTTAATTCGAAAAAAAACAACATTTTCTATTAGGTCTTTGGAAAAGTTGTGTAGCTGGTATTTGTGTACAAACCGATGCTGGACGAGCAGCAATTTTGGCTATTGCGGTATACATAAAAACCTTGTATTATTTTCGATTTGATATTTTGTTTTAGGCCTTAATTGCCATTGTTCTTGCAGCTATTTTGGCTATATTCAGTGGTTTATCAAGAAATAAATCCGATGCAAGCAATAGTTTAGCACGTCTTTGTGGTATTCTATCCGTTATATTACTTTTTTCAAGTGGTATTCTCATTGCTCTATCACTTTATACGTATATCGGTGCTAAATATACTACAGGATATTCATTTACTCTTATGGCTATTGCCCAATTTTTAAGTTTTCTTGCTGCTATGCTTATTGCTCATTGGATGGTAAGTAATGAATAATTAGATGAAAATTAATATATGAATTTATTTTGTTTTATTCTAGGGACATTCATTTACTGTCATTGTTTAAATGAATGAATTTTATTTGTAAATTTATAAGCTTGAAATTATGATAGTTTATAATGAAATCTTATAGTGTTTTTGTTTTGTTTGAACAAAACCTTATTTGTTTTATTTTCCTATTTCTTCTTCTTCTTTCTTAATTATTATATTTAATTCAGCTGTAATACATGTTTCGCTTTTTGTGTTTTTTTCTCATTGTAAATGTCTTATGTATTGAAGTTTTATTTCGAATAAAATGAATTTTTATGAGTAAATAAAAAATTTAATATTGTTGAGAAAGAACAGAAAAACAAAAGATTAATGTAATTGAATGAATAAATTTATTAAACTTCCCCTATAAGAAAAAGATCCAAGGTTTGTAGCATGGGTTATTGAGAAACATTACTCATTTTAGGAGTTTACATAAAAATAAAAGTAGTAGAGTCTATCATATCCAATATGCTTGAATTAAATCCGATAAAATTTTTATAATAGTATTTTTGAAAAGTGAATTCAGGATGCATCTTAACTGTAGAGCGATGACTGTTATTATTCATTAGATAGAATGTTTTTCAACCTAGAAGATGGTTTGTTTTTTAGTTAATTGCCAGTTGTCTATTGACAGATCTAATCATATTCTGACGTCTTTGGGGAGAAGTTTTACAGTATAATGGCAAAGAAATACAGAAAGACATGTGATGAAAACTCTGCGTAGTAAAATAAACGTTTCGGTCGATGAGTGTAGTGTTTTACGCAGATTTTCTATTTTGGAGAGACGATTTAAAGCTTCGGAAAGGCCAACATCTATTTTTAGAATAACAAAAATATACTTAAACCTAATCAAAAGTTCTTATAACATTATATAAAAATAAAGAGATATTTTTAATTTTATTTTATGAAACGATCAAAATAGTCGCCATAATTATTTATATACAAAGTTCTATCTTTTCAAGTAATTTATCAAATGTTCTTTTTTTTTCAGACTGTTCTTCTGGAATATTTTTAACTATTTCAAAATTCCTACAAGCCAATGAGTTTCTATTTATTTAGTCGATTAAATTATGCTTGAGATAATCATTTAGTTAAAAGTTACATGGTACAACATCTGGTGAAAATGGCGAATGCGACAATATGTTGATATCTTATTGTGTTAAATAATTAATAACATCTGGTTGAATATGAGATCGAGCTTTGTCATGAAGTAATTTTATATCTTTTGCACCTGATGACTATCTTTGTTTCCATATTTCATTGACGACAGGCTCGTAGCAATATTTAATATAATAGTTGTGATCTGTTATCTTGCCTTTATCTACATTGTGTACAAAAGCAGGATTATTTTATCTAAAGAACATATGTTTAACATTATGTGACTTTTCTCAGCTTTAGAGAATTGTGGATAATTCGTTTTAATGTACTATTAGACAGAGAAGTCTCAATTATAATATCATCATTCGCTGAATGTGGATCATTGTTTGATAATCTATCGTATTAGTTCAATATTTACATCTGTCAACTCGGAAATTGGACGATTAGATCAAGAATCATTATTGACATCTTTTCTTTCTTCATTAAAATACTTTGCAACTGAAACTTCTAAATGTTAATTGGTTTATAAAATCGTCAGCAACGCTATCAGAACTTTCGATTAGATCTAACTAATTAGTATGTGGAATAATAACCACAAAGTCTGGTAGGACCAACTTGATATTCAAAATGGCGTCACTTTCATACTAGATAAAATACTGAATGAATTTTTCTAAGTAACTTTATCATGTTTCATACTAGAGCTCTGTAAGAATTTGGAAATTAGCCGTACTTATTTTCTAGAGTTGATGATAAGAATCTGTTTTGTAGAAGAACTCCTACAAAAACAAAATGGTTTGTTTTCAAAGGTCATTCAAGATGAAGAATGTTCTATTTTTTTTTTGATGAATTCATAGAATTCAATGAGTGATAGGCATCGACAATTTATTCGTTTGAGTAAATGTCAATCGGTTTCATTTGTATGTGAATCATAATAATTTTCGGTAGCTCATGTCTCTTCCATTCACAAGAAAAAACTTGACAATTTTTCGTATGATTATATACACAGGATGTTTCAAAAATCCACTCAGAGAAACGAACATCAATAGTTCAAGCGATTTAAGCTTTATTTCATATAGCTTTATATATGCAGTAGCTATTCAGAATGATTAGATTCAATTGAAATTTTTCAATTCATTTTTTCTAAACGTTTATAAAATATTTTCTAGAGTTTATTTTAAAATCATTTTGATATTCTTATTGATTCTCATTTTCATCTCAATGTGATCTTTAATGAGCATCATGCAACCAAAGTGTCTTGAGAGTGTTTGTTTTGCAATCGAAGAGCAAAAACACCAGAGAATGCTGTAACTCCGCTGGAGAATAAACGAAAATTTTTCAAGATTGTCAAATCATTCCTTCTACGCTCGGAACACCTTGTGTATTGAAAACATTATTTTTAAACTTCGATTTATTGACTATTTGATTACAATAAAAGTTGCTACATTTGAGACAAAAAGCATTTAACGTAAAATTTTTTTTCATAATTGCATCATCGTGGTTTCTAATATGGAACAAACTTATGAAATAGATTGAATATTTCATCTGAATACATATGTTCAACAACATGATGAATTTCATCAACATTTTGTTTTCAATAGTTATTTTAGATCTTTCCGAACACGACTGAATTTCTATCTTAGCAAATCTACATAACTCTTATACATTTGTCATTTGTACTTGCTTTATCGCACCCGATTGACAGTTTGGATTTTTGCAATTGCAGAAAACTTGAACTTAATCATCAGTACAATTGATCTGGTTATCTCTTTGATAGGCACAGATATGCTATCAAAAATAGATTCTATAAAATTTTGAAGAGTCGATTATGTAGCCGTTTTAAAAAAACAAACTGTACAAATATCTGAGTTGTTGAAGAGATATTGAAGTTCTTCCGATCGGACTTGAGAAAGATACTGTACTTTCTTCAATAAAATATTCTAAATAATTTCATTAGTTTGTTTTTGTGAAACATAATCGAAAAAAGAGTGTTGAAATGTAGTGGTAAAAACTTGTACTTACTTCCTTCCACACAGACCATGGCAGATTAAAGTTGAGCACAGGACAGTGCGGTCCTAGTGTCCTGCATGTTCTATCCTATAGGATAGGACAAAGCTATAAATACTATCCTATGCTGTGTTCATCTCTGTGACAGACACACTCCGAACTCATCATAGATTGTGACAGACATTGCTGACATACTATCAAAACCGTATATTAATAACGCCTCTTTAAATTATATATGAACTACTTCGTTATTGTATTTCTAGAGGATTAAGTGAAAAGATGGTCAAGAAATGTTTCCCAAAATTAATAGAATCAAACCATCTTCCTGTAATTAGTAACAATAACTACATTGTGTTTCGTATTATTATGTCACAGCATTATGCTAACAGCTATTTTATTCAAATAAAAATAAGTCACTTATCAAAAGAAAAGAAAATATTAACAATAAATCCAATCAGGATGTTTTTTTGGTCTACATTTGATTGGACAAGGTATTCGAGTTTCATTAAAATGAACATTTACGACATTGTTACAACATGGTCTTATACATCCAAGAAAACATCCATGCATCGGTCGCTGAGAAAGAAATGGTCGACCACCAAGACTTTCACAAAAATAACTATCAAATATTAAAGAATTATTTTTAACACGATCACCAACATAATCGTTTAGAAACGTCTGATCCCCAATACCATGATAATACTTAACTATTGATGGTATAAGCATCGGTTGAAAAATATTAATTAAAGTATGACGAGCACGTACTAAAGCTGCACCCCAAAGTCCACCTAATATAAATGAACTATGTTCAATATTATCACGTGCAATATAGAAAAAGTTTTTTTTTTGTTTCTTTGATAACCACATATTAATTGTTTCTGTTTCACGTCGAATTATTGGTGAATCAAGATCACGTGATATTAAATAATCAACGTACGGGTCAAATATTGGTAAAAATCGCCACATTTTACTAGGTAGAAATTTATGTAAAGACGAACCAAACATAGGAATATTATTCATATCACATATATCAACATTTAAAAAATTATAAAAATATTCTTGTTCAGATGTAGTACTACCAGTAAAATCAATATAAACACGTAGAATCCATTGTGGAAGTAATGTACTAATTTCATCAACAAGAAGTTCAAAAAATGGTATAATATTTGTTTCCCATGAATACATTGGATTATTAGTAAATTTTGATTGTTTTCCATAAACTGAAATAGCAATTACTTTTTGATGTGGTCCACGATGATGTGATGTATGACTACATAATGTTAAATTCCATTGAGAGAAATTTCCATAGATTTTATTGAATTTTTCTTCAATAAATTGTTTCGATGGTTTTTCATATTTAATATTAGGTGTTCTAAAATATTGTTTTCCACTATGGATAAAGACAAATGAAGAAGGTATAGAAACCATTAAAAATCCAATTATAAAAACAATTATGTGAAGGCCACATTGATGTAAAGTATATGCTCGATGTTGATACTTACTGATCATGTTTTTCTTAGTATGCAGTCCTTACCTCCTTTTGGCAATTTATGATATACAAGAAACTATTGAAATGTGACAATCATCTATCATGTTTGCTTGTCTAGTAATTAAACCTTCGGGGCACATATATGTAAACACAGAATTCGTACAGTGACACTATCGAATGATAACTAAAAATGGAAACAATTTTTTCGAGTTTAATGAAAGTTATTCATTCGAATATATGAATCGTCATTTTTTTTTCTTGCCTGCGAATATGAAAACTGAGGATATGCATTGTTCGCTTCGTATGAGAAATCTATTTGATTGTTTGTATATATGAAATAGATGTTTTTGAAAAAAATCATCAATTTTATAGTATGATTAATTACTATTTATATATATCTGTAACTGATACTTTGCAATATTTCCAATTAACTTCGATCGATATTGTATTAACTTGAATTTACTAGCAATACTATCGAAAAAAAAACGAAGATTTATTGAGCAGTCTCTTTTACTCGCTCAAATTATAATCACAATTACACGATGTCGTCATGGTTGAATGTCTATGTTGTTCGACAAGTATGTTCAAATCTTACTACCACTATTCTTTGAATGATCCTGGACAAGTCATTACCGGTTGTTCATCTCAAATCATATATGCAATAACATGTTGACTACATTGTGATGTATGCCTGCTCTTGTAGTTACAATATGGTTAATTGCTATGAAAATAATTATTAATTTTTTTATGGCACATCTATTTCGTTGTTAAGTTTTGTATACCTTGACTATATTCAATATATTTTTTCAGTTATTTGTTTTTTGCTCTTTCTATTATATATCCCCCTGGCCAAAATAAATGACACACCTTGTTTTTGCGATAACTTCTCTTTACCATTGTTTTTTGGTCTCATATTTATACCACAGATACATCTTTGATTACTTAACATACGCTGAAAATTTCAGCCTTATAGAATGAGGATTGATTCAGAAAAGTAGAAATATATTTCATGCAATCATGCAGGAGTGAAACGGATATTTGCTGTCATCTTGCTTAATTCTGTTTTATTTCTGTTTTCGGTAATATCAAACTTCAATGAATGAATTCAGTCCTGTAGGTTTTTCCTAAACGGCTTGTAAAAGAATCTATCCAAAAAGCTTGTAAAAATGTAAACAAAAATGAGAAAACCTAATTTATGCACCAAAAGTTGATGCTATTGAACAGAGAAAAAAAACGAAATTTGACAAGAAAACAGAAAATTTCCGTTTCACTGCTACATGAGTACATGAAACATATTTCTACTTTTCTGAATCAATCCTCATTCTATAAGGCTGAAATTTTCAGCGTATGTTAAGTAATCAAAGATGTATCTGTGGTATAAATATGAGACCAAAAGACAATGGTAAAGAGAAGTTATCGCAAACATAAGGTGTGTCATTTATTTTGGCCAGGAAGATATATCATTTTTTTTCACCAACAAATATTTCATTTACTGATATTAATAGTCTCAATCAAAATCAATTACAGTAATAAAATTTAGTGCTATCTATTTTATAAGTTTTTTTGTAGTTTTATCATACGTTGTAAGGTAATCTATAAAAGTTCACTTCTATATTATGCTACAAATAGCAAAGTTTTTGATGCGATTGTGTGCGATATAACTGGAGAAATAAAAATTGTTGCTTTCAATGAAGAAGCCGATCGTTTTAACAATTTAATGAAGACAAATGCGGTAATGGTACTTTAAATAGTTATCTAAAAAAAAATCTTCTTTTCAGCCGATAACTATTCAAAATGGAGAAACACGAATAGCTAATCATAATTTTTCTTCACCATATTCAATCTATGAAATTCGATTACTACCTAGTACAATTATTGACACATAAGAATCGGTCACGTTCAATCCTCTCATATCAATAAAAAACCAAAGGATTTACAATGCTTTTAATATCTTACATGATTCATATGTCGGTATGCAAAATCAGTGCATATGCTTAATAGTCTAATACTAAGATGTGTAACTAATAAACATCATTTGACAACCTACCCTAGAGACTATTGCGATAAATGAAAAAAAAAAGTTCAAACGAAAGTTTCTAATATGACAAAAAAGAATCATGTCATTAGGACCTTATACATATAACAAAAAAAAATAGAATATAAAACCACTTATCAATAACGAAAATAAAATATGCATTTTCGATATAATTTTTTTTGGTCTATATAAAACCAATAATAAACATCGTTTTATTTGTCTGATATAACTCTTTTTTTTATTAATATGAAATAATCAAAATATTTTACTCATATCAGATGTTGAAGGAACAGTTATCATGGATTCAGGAGTCCTAACAACAACTTCACGAACTACTGGCCAACCTCTTAACCGAAGATCTTTAAAAATCAAAGACAATACAGGAGCCATAAACATAACCATATGGAATATTAAAGTAAAACCAATATGAAAATAATATTTTTCGAAATCCGATTTCACGATGATATTCATACGTAGGTTCATGAGATATCAGAACAGATCATGAATAACGCCATACGAATCCGGAATGGCAAAGTAAATCATTATCACGGTAAACTATAGTGAATAAAAAATTCAAAGAGAACCCATATATTATATTTCAAATAGATTACCTCACGATTAATATAGATGAACACAGCATCATACAGTCCTATTGAACAAATACATTTTATCCGAATTACTCGAACGTATAAATCTTTTTACTTTTAGTTATTCAATATTCTTTCCTTACAATTAACCTGCGAATGGATACTACATCTTTATATTTTGAAAAGAAAAATAGATATATTACAACTCACTCAGAGGAGATCATTTTAATCAGTTCTATCAATCATAAAACTCATGACAAAAAACTTAAACAGCCACTAAAACTAATTCGCATCTCATAAACTTATCCAAGTCCAATAAACAGCACTTCGTCATATATGATAATGAAATACCGCTATATAACATACACATTTTAGCCTGGCATCATTAAATTCGCATAACAGTAACGAAATTCTACATCTTCCTCAATCTAATGACAATTTAAATAGAAAATCTAGCGAACTCTACATCTTCCTAAATCTAATGATGGTTTAAATAGAAAATCTAGTGAACCCTACATCTGAAATTTATTATATATTTTCAATTGAAATGATAAAATTTGTAATTTCACTATTTTACATCAATCGCTAGTACAATCAAGTTCAATTGCGTGTAATAATTTATATTTTCAAAATGTAGGTTTAATTTTGTCTAAGTTTCGATTTTGCCTGACGCATATACTTATAGTCACTTAGAAAAGTTCACTTATAAGTACGTTTTTCTGCTTAAAAAATACTATTGAAAGTACTTAATAGTCATTTTTTTGGGTCAACATTTTTACATGGGAGCATTTGTCCTTGGAGCTGTAACCCGCTGGAAAAACATTTTTGGCAACCCTGCAGAATGTATTACATAAAATTATTTTCAACATTTTCTTCTTGAAAAAGAATTTGATTGCACTATTAAATCTCCAAATATCTCTTAACCAAGATATTGGAAAACTCAGTTATTAAAATTAAAGTGATATTTCATTATATCTCGTACTGTGTAGAAATATATGTAAAAAGCAGCTGATTATTACAAAAATTCTAATCATTAAATCGTATTGCAGTCTCGAATAAGATTTATATATTTCTATTGATATTAGTATGACTATTGCTAATTCTAATAATCTATTATTGACATTAAAAAGAAATTTAATGTATGTAGACGAGTCTTACAAGAATTATATCAATACTACCAGCAAATATTTATTTAATATTAAATCGATTCAATCTATTTATTATGATACAATAGTTCTGAACATTATATTACATAATATTTGCATAAAAAAACATATAATAATGGTTTTTTATGGATAATATATCGTCTCACATAATATTATATTCAATAACAGACGATACATAAGAACATCATTACTCTCAGTCTTGATGTATATCATCTTTACCGAGAGTGTCATCATGAATGTCTCTATTGTTATCTTTCGATGACCATTGTTTCACTTTGAAACATTTTTTCGTCAAATTATCATTGAAATTTCGTAATAAATAATGGCCAACAATCATCAGGTAACCAGTTAAAATTACGATTGATCCTAACAGTTGCAGAATGCGTGTATAATTTGGGAACCCATGTCGCCACTTTTTTAACAACTGCGTCGCAGTTACGCGTAGAGCCAATTCTGCGTCGGAGTTGCGCGTAACTGCGGCGCATTGATCGCAGCAAAAAAAATCATATGTTCGACTACGATCGATTGCGACGCAGTTACGCGTAACTGCGAATAAAATATCGCAGTTGCGCGCAGCTACGGTAAAAAATTCGCAGTTACGCGTAGCTGCGCCGCAATTTCCCGCAATTACGGGTCACAGTGCGATCGCAGTTACGCGTAACTGCGTCGCAATTCGATCGCATTCGAACACATGGGAAGCTTGCAATAAACGAAAATGCCGACGAAATTCCTACTATGATAACTAGTAACAGAGACGGATCATACAAGAAATAAAATAAGAAATTATCATATAAAATGGATGAAAGTAATACCAATTTTCCCAATTTTGATGCGAACTCATAGCCTTCACATAAATCGACTCGAGGAAGAGCATCAACTTCCGGATATTCATATAATAATTGTGAACAGTTGAACATAATATATTGAAATATGTTAGATCTATTTCGCTTGAAGAAATCCAAACGAAGCATCAGTTGGTCGACTTTTCTCACGATCTGGTGGTCAAATGTTTAGCCATCTATCTACAAATGAAACAAAAATATGAGAAAAATAAAAACCATGATATAGAAGAGTTTAATTTTTCAGTAGTGTCAAATTTGAAACTTGAATTCAATTATTGAAAAGTTGTTTCAAGTATTCAAGTGTTCAAGTGCTGCTAATATCAAAGTCCTTTTCTCGACTAGGTTCTCCACGGCACCCACACCAGTGCTGTGATTTGTATGCGTGTTAATGCGTGAGTCATCCATTCCCTCAGTCCTTTCTCTTGAATAAATAATTGAATACTTGAATACTTGAACTTCAACTATTCAATTATTGAATTCAACCCATGTTGTGAAAATCGTGATGACTTTTGCGATTTTGAAAAAAATCGGCGTAAAATCGTGATTAATCGTATTATGTGAAAAAATCGGTGATTAATTGAAATTTTATCGCGATTATAGGAGAAGAACCGATTTTTCCAAAATCGGTGATAAATCGAGGCGATTAATCGCGTTAAATCACCGATTTTCATGATTGATTATGAATTATAAATTAATTCAAGAAATATTTGAATATTTATTAAATTGAAAGTAAAATATAATTTCTACGCAGTTATTTAACATGGTTAGTATTGTCAACAGATGGTACACATAATTGATTATGTTGAATTATATTTCTATGAGAAATTGTTTCTATAAATACCCAGGTCGAGCGTTACGGACTTCGTAAACGATCGTTTACGGCCGTTTACGACGTCGTATACGACCGTATACATACCATATATGCTCCGTATACGACCGTATTTCACCGTATTACATGGCCCAGTACTACGATCGTATATTGCCGTGGATCGTATCGGCTCGTAAACGACCGTATTTTCACTGTATACGCTCGTAAACGATCGTGCTTTGCCGTGTATGTGGGGAAAATATTGACCCTTTTATCTTTAATTACAGGTACATCAGTGATATTATAACTAACAATGGAGGTGTTTGTACTGTAAGTTGAATTTACCAGATATTTTTGCATCAATAGAAAGCCCTCGCCGCCAAACTAACAAGGTTAAAATATTAGCGGCTGTTGGCATACTCTTATGGAGATATTCGATTTTTAAGATATTCATGGCTAGGGTATATAGGTACCTTAAGATTATTTATATTAATTTTTTATGCAATTAATCGAGTACTTGACTCATAGACTATTAGAATCTTTGTGAAGCTTATTGATAGATTTAAGATCATCCTTAATTTCGATGTTTTTTGGGACCTAGATATTACGTAAGTGGAAAAAAGGTAAATAATGTGTTTTCAAACTGACATGCGCGTATAATATTCAAAATCGAAAGTGCATTGATGGGTCACTTGGTGGTCTGATTGACCAATTCTTTATGATTGGTGTTATGAAATCACAATGAAATATACTATCGAAGAATTATTCTCTTTCGTTATCTGCTTTATCTACCCATTGGAAACGTCTATTTAATTCAATTAAAACATGAAATTATTGAACATTGCCAAACATCTTCTTCATTTGGCTCAAACTGAATATGGATTTGAAAATTCTGCACCAACTACTGATGAAATTTTTGCTGCAGAACAATTATTCGAAGTTCTGAAGTCATTTAAGGATAGCTACTTCAGTGAGCTGTATACTTACGATACTCTGGAATTGGAAGATGAATATGATGTATCTATAAAGACATGCCTAGAGAGATTCTTTGTTAAGGATCACTATTGACTTCAACAAAAAAATTTTACTTTTTCACAGATAGGAAAAAAACAAAATACAATAAAGAAAGACCAGTTTATCTAGAGAACGGTATGGATGTACTTCATCTCTTGACCCATACTCACATCCTGTTCAACAACATGATGAATTTCATCAACATTTTGTTTTCAATAGTT
>CAJNOL010002257.1:0-26657 GCA_905250125.1 Rotaria sordida | reverse complement strand
CAACATGATGAATTTCATCAACATTTTGTTTTCAATAGTTATTTTAGATCTTTCCGAACACGACTGAATTTCTATCTTAGCAAATCTGCATAACTCTTATGCATTTGTCATTTGTACTTGCTTTATCGCACCCAATTGACAGTTTGGATTTTTGCAATTTCAGAAAATTTGAACTTAATCATCACTAGAATTACAGTGATGATGATGACTTTGATAGGCATAGACATGCTATCAAAAATAGATTCTTTGAAATTTTGAAAAGTAGATTATATAACTGTTTAAAAAAAAACTATACAAATATCTGAATTGCTGAAGAGCTATTGAAGTTCTTTCGATCGAACTTGAGAAAGACACTCTACTTTCTTCAAGAAAATATTTTAAATAATTTCATTAGTTTGTTTTGGTGAAACATAATCGAAAAAAGAGTGTTGAAATGTAGTGGTAAAAACTTGTACTTACTTCCTTCCACACAAATTGTGACAGACATTACTGACATACTATCAAAATCGTATATCAATAACACCTCCTTAAAATATAATTCAACTACTTTGTTATTGTATTTCTAGAGGATTAAGTGAAAAGATGGTCAAGAAATGTTTCCCAAAATTAATAGAATCAAACTATCGTCCCGTAATTAGTAACAACAGCTACATTGTATTTCATATTTTTATCTCACAGGATTATGCTAACAGCTATTTTATTCAAATACAAATAAGTCACTTATCAAAAGAAAAGAAAATATTAACAATAAATCCAATCAGGATGTTCCTTTGGTCTACATTTGATTGGACAAGGTATTTGAGTTCCATTAGAATTAACATTTGTTGCATTACTACAACATGGTCTGATACATCCAAGATGACAATTATTCATCGGTCGTTGAGAAAGAAATGGTCGACCACCAAGACTTTCACAAAAATAACTATCAAATATTAAAGAATTATCTCTAACACGATCACTAACATAATGGTTTAAAAATCTTTGATCACCTCTATCATGATAATACTTAACTAATGTTGGTATAAGCATCGGTTGAAAAATACTAATTAAAGTATGACGAGCACGTACTAAAGCTGCACCCCAAAGTCCACCTAATATAAATGTACCATGTTCAATATTATCACGTGCAATATAGAAAAAATTTTTTTCATGTTCATTTGATAACCACATATTAATTGTTTCTGTTTCACGTTGAATTATTGGTGAATCAAGATCACGTGATAATAAATAATCAACATATGGATCAAATATTGGTAAAAATCGCCACATTTTACTAGGTAAAAATTTATGTAAAGATGAACCAAACATAGGAATATTATTTATATCACATATATCAACATTTGAAAAATTATAAAAATATTCTTGTTGAGATTTAGTACTACCAGCAAAATCGATATAAACACGTAGAATCCATTGTGGAAGTAATATATTAATTTCATTAATAAGAAGTTCAAAAAATGGTAATATACTTGTTTCCCATGAATACATTGGATTATTAGTAAATTTTGATTGTTTTCCATAAACTGAAATAGCAATTACTTTTTGATGTAGTCCACGATGATGTGATGTATGACTACATAATGTTAAATTCCATTGAGAGAAATTTCCATAGATTTTATCGAATTTTTTTTTAATATGTTGACTTCGTGCTTCTAGAAATTTCATATCAGGTTTTCTAACATTTTGTTTTCCTTTTTGAGTAAAGAAAAATAAAAGAGCTATAGAAATTATTAGGAATATAATTATTATAATAAATATGTAAGTGAGACATTGATTGAGAATACATCGTCGATGTTGATGATGACCGAACATTTTTTTTCTTTGAATATACATTCATTATAGAGTTATATTATGTAAGAAACTAACGAAGTGTGACAGGCACTTGTTATGCATGTTCGTTTAATAATTGCATTTTTACCATGTATATTGAAATATATTAAAATACAGACATTATGCAGTATTATTATCTGATGATTAAATAAAAAAAACGGACCATATTTTAAAGTGTAACGAATGTGTATTCTTTTGAATATATCGATCGTCATTTTTTGTCAGATTACAAATAATTCTGTATATTGAAGATATACATTTTTTTTTCTTCCTACGAGAAATCTATTGAATTATCTGTGTATCAGTAGTGTACGAAGGAAATCGTAGATGATAAGAAAGTATCCTACGATTTTTCAAAACAAAATTCATCTAAGATAATATAAGAGTTTGCTATTAATAGCTTTTTTGTTTGTCCAGGTGCTAGGGCTACGCTCGGATTCACCAAACCTTAATTACACCATTACTGTACATATATATATAAAACAGCTGTTTATCTATTTTAAAACTCATTTCTTCACCATCCTTTAACTTAGTCTTCTAGAAATACATTAAAGAAATAGTTCATTTATTGTCATAAGATGTGATTGATATAGAGTTACTTAATTGTATATCAATAACTTTTGTCGTGACACATGGATGGATGGAAGTATTGCTAACGCACTAGTCACGGTCTGTTAATTCCATCTTTTATGGTCTGTAAGGTTATAGAGTGCAAATTTCTACTCTATATATTTTCAGCAATCTTTTTAGATCGTTTTTCATAATATAAATGGTGTAATATTATTCATTGCTTTTCATAGATATTTTCAATGGACTTTGATTGATATTTATTTAGTTTTTAATTTTTTAAATTTATTAACAATACTATTGAAAAAATAAAACGAAATGCATACTTCTCTCTATAATATCATAGAAATAATTGTGTCTGACTCTATGATTTGAATACGTTCAAAGATTTATCGGACAATCTCTTTTCTTTTTTACATTCAAATTGTAATCAAAACTTTCAGTTATTTGCCTTGCGTGATTTCTATCATATTTATCTATTAAAAATAATATTCATATGCATGCAAGATATGTTCATTGATACGATAAAATAAATCTGATAACTAAACATTTTAAATTTGCATTTCAACTTATTTTTCTTTTCTACTTTTTTTTTTAAATAAAGTTGAACACATATTACAATAGAGATTTATAAATTTTCTCGAATCATTTCTTTATTCTAAATTATATCGTTACATATCTGCTCGGTTTTTTTTTTCTCATATGCAAATGTTTACTGAATTGAAACTTTTGATCGAAGTTCAACTCTCAATTATTCAAATTTCAATCATTAGAAAACAAAAAGGATTAAACAATTCAAGTAGAAAGAAAAAACGAGTTACATAATTCTATGCGAATGTTTTCATTAGAGAGAACTTTTGTTCTTTTTTTTTTTTTTTTCGTTTAATCATCACATTTATTTGCATGTTCTATCCAATAGCGCTATGTTGGCAAGCAATTGTTAGAGCTTCTTTCATGTATATCATACACTTCATATATAATTATTATTCTTTCATTTATATTGATTCTATGAACAAGTAAGTTGCAGATTAATGAACTATTTGATATTCACTTTCTCTTTCTTTCCGTCGGTTTTTTTTTTCGTTTGTATATTGTTTGTTGCTATCGGTTGTTGTCTAAAAAAAAAAGAAAAAAAGTAATAGTAAAGGTCATGGATATTGATCTAACGCTCCTGTTCTCTTTGTCGTCTATTGTTCATTTTCATTCGAATAAGTAAATCAGTCGACTTTTCTTCTTTTTTTTTTTTGTTAATTCAATCTTTCTTTTTTTCAATTACATATTCAATTCAATATAGTTTTTAATAATGCATTGGATTTCTTTGATCAGTTTTATTATTATTATTATTAATATTTGTCAAGTACAATCTGCTTTATTAACAGATTCAGAAACAGAAAATATCAAAGAAGATGGTACATTTCAAGTGGAATTAGATATTGATAATACGGAAATATCTGTATCGAAAAATACTGTCGATGGTTCAGCTCATGAAACAAGTAGCGATATACCACTTGAAACTTCTGTGACATATGTGACAGATGAACGAAATGCATTAAAATCTATAATCAATAATGGTAACAATAATTATGGTTATATGAATTTATCTTTTATTATTACTGCTCTTATGGTAATAGTTCATTTTTAAAGACAAATATAGTTCTTCTTTTTTTTTTTTTGTTTTTTTATTGTTGTTCATTTAATAGATTTGTACTAGTTTGTGTAGCAATTTAAACTTTAGTTACATTAATTGTGATAATCAATAAAATATCCTTAAAAAGAAAAGTTTTATCTAATAGAAATTATGAGGGAAGTTCTTCAACTATTCAATCGCTTTTTTGGGTCAATACTATGTGTATCATGTAAACATAAATGAGCTATGAATATCCTAGAAATAGTTCTTGTCCTTACGAAAGAGCTATCTTAAGTGACATACACCATTTAAACCTACATGCAGGTCTTAGTATGAATAGCAAAAGTCTAAAAAGGTTCGTCTCTACTATCCTTTGGGGCCGAGTTATGCTAGAGTCCTGCACGTAATCAACTAAAGTTTTTGCCGAAAATTCAGCTTTCACATATGAACCTTTTTGTATTCGAAGGATGAAAAACGAAGTCGACGGAATCGTCAAAATTCATCAGTTTGTACAATAAATATCGGAGAATAAAATGTACTATTCAAAAAAGTTCGTATGTTAAAAATGAATTTTCGACAAAAAAATTAATTGATTCCGTGCAGAGCTCTAATTTGTGTATATGCAATATTGTTCTTAAAAGATAATTGCCTTCATATTCATGTTTTGGAGGTAATTCATTCAATTGTTTTTACATTCCTTAAACTTATGCTTCAGTCACTGACATGGAATTGAAGCCACCCATTCAGAAAAAGATGAAAATTAAGATAAATGCATGAAAAGATGGCCTGAGTTGGTTATTTAAAGATTTTAGATAGTTTTCATTTTCAGCTTGAGCAATATGTGGTTTTTTTGATCGCGTAATTTAGAATTCTGTATAGACTTTCATTCTGTATATTTTATTTTATTCTTTAGCTTCAAATACACGTCAAGGTGAAACGCATAACATAATCAATTTTTTTTAATTAAGCACTAATTAGAGTTATATAAAAGAGTACTTCAATAGTTCGAGCACCATTTTTCGAAACATTGAATTTTTCTCCACTTAAAAAGTAAGAATTTAATAGAAAGAACCCTGTCATGCCGTACATCCTAACATACTTTTTTAAACCAAAAAAAAAAAATTAAGTATATAGGATGAAAGTCTTATTTCCACAGTTTATTATTCTGCTCTACAAATGTCTATAGTTTGTTCTTTCTTCATCAAGATTTAAGACATACTTATTTAGAGAATGTGATCATGAACCTAACGAAAGTATATACTCATTTAACTCACATGAAATGAATAAAAGCTCAGCCAAATTGTTTTGTTAAAAGTCTGACAATCGTATAAGCAAAAAAGAAAAAGTATTATTTTATAGAAAATTCAATGTTTAAGAAATGAGAATAATATCAATAAGAATATTAAACATTTAATAGATATCTAAGGTGAGAGATATTCAAAAGAAAGTAACAAATTAGCGAAATTTCATTTTATTTGATAATATAACTACACTTTATATCACAAGATACTGTTATTGCTTTATCTTATTTCCAAGTAATTATATTAAGAGAATCACCAACTAGAATATAATTTTTTATCATTTATTTATATTCTGTCATATTAAAAAATCTATTATTACATTATGAATCTTTGCACCGAACGACATAACTATTATTTGAGTTATCTAGTATAATCGTTGTATAATTTTGTTCGTGATGTTCTACTGTCTTAGAACAACAGCAATATTCACCGACAATGGTTAAAAACATTTATCTCTGTTGCAGTTTTCTGCTATACAAGAGTGGATTGTTCCAATGTGTTTGTCATCTTGAAAAATATTCTTTTTGTTAACAAAAAATGATTTTCAAGTGATTATTTTTTAATGCATGTACATTGAAGATTCAACAGTTTTAAAGCAAACAATAAAGTTTCTACTGTAATTTTAGATATGACGTGACAGTTCTGATGATTAATAGATGCTTAAATAGGTTTTTCTAGGTCAGACACAAACCATTATATATCCATATAAGTATATGATATTTTTGACTGAAAGCAACTGTTGTGCAAAAGACTTAAATAGCAGATCGATACAAACTAAAACTATGTCGATCATCTGACGCTCTCAATTTTTTTCTGTCCTACAGGATAATTTTTCACTACCGTCGTCCTTCCCCTGGAAATTTACCATTCATGCCGTAAGAACGGTCCATAAACGGCGAAAAACGATATCCGTTATGAAGATCGTTTACGTATCACGGAAACAATTCTCATTACAACCACAGTTTTTTTGCCGTTTCACACTATGTTTCATTGTTTTAACATAAGTGTCTTAAAATTATCATCAGATACTTTTTGACAGTCTATAATCCATTGGTCTCTACCTATTAAAAAAATTAATAATATTCTTTTATTCAGATTTCTTCCAGCATAGTAAGTATTTGATTTAAATCCAACAAATTTTGTTTCTTGTGTTAATGGAGGGTGAGGATAACAGAAAAAAATCGTGTTCCTCTTCATTGAGAAGAGATGCGAATACGATGACCATTAACGACTGTCGTCATACCTTGTCCCGTGGCAGCAGATAAATAGAGTCATAAACAAAGAAAAAACTGTTGCCAATAAGACACCATACAGTGAGAATGCGACTCTGATACTACTTATCGTTACTTGTCGGCAACGACCTTAAACGGTGTCGTTTACATTCCAACGAAAAACGGTGGGCGTTTTTCATCGTTTAGGGCAGTAATCACGCCGTCTTAGGCAATTTAAGACGGTCGAAATATTCGACTTGGGGAGAGCAGGCGAAAGGAAAGAAAAATTCCTAACTAAAGTTTTATCACAACTAATCTTTTCTAAAGTATTTTGTGAATGTAAATATCAATCTTCCAGAATATCTCATATGTATATATGACTTCATCATCTACTAAGAGTTATATGTATTTTGCTGATTTCATCAGTCCTTGTGAATATATGATATAAGACACGATATTTTTTTTTCGTAAATATTAATTATTTGAAACAATCAAACAAAATAATCTAGAACCCAATCTGTGTAGAGAAATTATATAGCTTAAGACTTTCCGTGGAACTGTCAAATTCGATACAAAAACTCTTTGCATGTCGATTATTGAGATATCGATCAGTCGTAAAAAAAACGAGTAACTATTTCTGCAATTGATTATGATACTCTTTTTGTTGAATATAACATAATTATAGTTTACTGCAATCTTTGGATCAACTGATCGAATTGAAAAGTAGGCATTGGGATATTCATTACTAAGAAAACTCTATCAATCTGTATCAACATGTTTCTAAAGAATACTACCGACTAATAATATAATTATCTATGATCAGCTGTACTCAAAGCTTACCATATACTATTTCAGTTGTTCAATCAAGGTGACGGCTAGCTTTTCATTCATACTGGATAGCTATTTGTAAACAAACAAAAGTTTATCTGAAGGATCAGAAAAGAAATTTTTCTTTTTTGATTTTGAAATTTCATTTTTATATTCGAACAAATATTTTCTGATTTTTCCTTCTTGAAAGTATTAGAACAAAAAATGCAGCATTTCGATGCGTACGTATAGAAAGTGAAACGAAAAAACAGCGGCATTTAAACATATGTTGACATACTTTAGTAAAAAAAACTCATAGTGATATATGTTTTTTTAATGGCATCTACAATAAAAAATAAACCAAATACCTGAAATAAGGCTCTTCCATCAAATTGACTATACATTTATGGAGTATTTTAATCAGCTGACCGTTAATGATAGCGATAGCACTGATAAAGCCCAAACCACAACTGAAGTATACTGGTGCTGATGGCAATGAAACTTCTGACAGTAGAAAAAACAATGAATCAATTTATCTGCCACAAAACATCTGTCGTTTAGCTGACTGTGATTATGAAGATGAAACTGACAACTTGAAAACAGTTGGGATACTTCTGTCGAATGCTTAATGAAGTCGAATGCGAACACAAATAATTTCTAGATACATGATAGAGTTTCATTTTGAATATACGAAATTTTTTCTTAAAAATTTATATTAATCAATAATTATCTTTTGTGTCAAAATTCTCAAGAATTATTAAGTTTCATAAATTGAAATATGAAATGAACAATTAAAACCTGGAATAAATTAATTTTTCAAGTGAAATTTCTCAATTGGCAAAAATATAACGATAGATCGATAGAAGAAATTCACATGACATTTACATTAAATTAACACATGAGTTTAAAAAAACCCTATAAAATATTCATCTTATCTCAACATAAATTCAAACTAAGCTTTATTTATTTCAGCGTTTACATATGTAAACATCCGTTGATTATATAAATATGTCATTAAACTATTTTCCCTTATATGCTTCGACAATTAATTATAATTGTTCAAATTTCTATTAGACTATATCGTTAACCAATATCGTTGTATATAAGTGATACTTCGACCTTTTGCGATCGTTGCAATAGATACTTTATTACATGTCAATAATCTAACAATCAGAAATAATAAACCAGGAAGAAGGCGATGTGAATAGAATATTAATAGTGAACAAACGGAAATGAAATATTTGATTTTATCGGCTGGAATTTTTCTCGTTAGTTCAATGTAATCCTGAATAGATGAAAATATGATCGATATATTCCAAACAATATTAAGGTTGAAGAAATTCAATTTAATAAATAATTGTCATTGAAAGCATATAATATACTTAAAAAAAAAAGAAAAATTAACATATATAGAAATTCTGTTGATACGATTCTTTTCTTTTGTTGACACGTTACGAACACTGATTGATCATAATTTCGACAATGAATTATCCATTGCTTTATGCTTAAAAACTTGTCAAAACTAAGGATACGAAAAAAAAAAATTGAAATATTAATTGACAAAAATCAAACAAGACAAAAAAAAATACATTCATATCTGAATAATGAATAATTAATATCAAAAAGAATCGTTAATGATGTTAAGAAAGTTTTCCAATTTCATCATATGCTGTCTATCAATGATAATCATGATTCAATCATTTGATGAATCTCATATACATTTAGCCGAAAAGATATACATATTAAAAATGAAATTTCGAATTTTACGAAATAATCATCTCATGTGTTTCCCATTTAATGTCAATGTTATTTTTACCTATAGATACTCTAGAGTGCCCCTAGTAAAAATTTTTAAAGCATTTCAATTCCTAGCTCTTTCTTCAAAAGTTATTAATATATTTATTTTATCCTTCTAGTGCATAAGATATAATATTAAAAAATTCCTTAGTCAATAACAAAAAAAAATGCAAATTATAAATAAAAAAAAAATCCGTTTTTGCTTGCTGAAAAAAAGATCATATGAGATATTGCTACATATAAAAGAGATTTATTTTCATTACCATGGATTATATGAGTTTCTAGCAATGATTTTTATGGCGTTTCAGGATGGAGTTTATTGTTCGGTAGCAATCTATTTACTGTATACTTGTTATTTTCCTTTCCTGTTTTACTAGTATATTTCAGGCGTTCTATCATTAGTCATATTCTAACATATGTAATACATATGTTTATCTTTTTTTTGCCATTTCTGTCTATAATACATATACTTGGATTTTTACTGTAACAGGTATTTTCCTTTTTTCATTATATATTATAATCTATTGGTCACTTTGATCTATAAGATTCCGTCACTGTCTCTTTTGTTGATATATATCCTAATCTCATCGATTCTATAACAATATAAAAATCATTACTATAAACATATAAAGGATGTTCCATATGTATCGGTTCTATTTTTCTCTTTGTCATATTTAAAGGTGAATGAACATTGACGATATATTTTTTAAAGAGTAGTATCTAGAGTATCATCCAAGAGAAATTGCACTCAATCTGCATCAACCCTAAGAAAGTGCTATACTAGTAAAAACATTGAAAAAAATTTTATCAAGCTTTTTTTTTCTTTCACCTTTAATATCAATAGTTTTAAATATGGACGACATTATAATAGAAATTTCTATTGAAAATATCAAAGTATTACAAGTGAATTAATCTGATCATTATCACAAAACTATAATTATAATTTAAAAATAACAGCCAAATCGTTCACTCACTACAAGTTACTTTTGTCAAGTTCTGTTGTTATAGTACGCTAATCATGCGAGAGAATATTTGAACATCTATTGTTCTGGTGTCAAAAAAATATTCGAGCAAAACTTGTCAGGTTACAGTGACATTTAGTAATTCAAGATGAGCCACTTTGTGTCAATCTTTCGTGCATGTAATTCATTTTGATACATATTAATGGAATATTTAGTCTCCACCCTCTAGTTCGAGTATGATTGTTGTCTCCTATATGTAGACAAAAATAAATATTCTCTCAATTGAATAATGTTTAATAAGAACAGAACAACAAAAATAACTGACAATGAATGAATAACTACTATTTTTCATAATTCTGATAGAGAAAAATTTTTTCAATATTTTTACTAATCAAGCACTTTCTTAGGATTGATACAAATTGAGTGTAATTTCTCTTAAATGATAGCTTAGATGTTACTCTTCAAAAATATATCATCGATGTCCATGCACCTTTAAATACGGCAGAAGATAATAAAAAAGTAAAAATGAAGCCGATACTTATGGAACATCCTTTATAATCAACGATAATGAAAAAATGAATCCTACTTTTTTTTTACATGAAGTAGTGTACCGTATAATCTTTCTTCAGAAAAGAAAATTTTATAGCTTGATAAGGAAAAGAACTAAGAGATTGAAACTTCTGTGAATATCATAGATATGAAACAAAACCAGAAAAATAATTTTTTGACTTATAGTTTGCATTGTGTTTTTTTATTGACGGAAGGATTCTTTTAATATTGCGTGTGATGCACTATGGAGACAAAATAAATATATTAATAACTTTTGAAGGAAGAGATAAATAGACAAATGGTTCAAGGGTTTTTTTTAGGGTACTACATAATATCTATAGGGAAAAAAAAGCATGAAAATCCGAAGATGGCATCTAAAGAAGTTCATCCCGTTAGTATATTTCACGCAGTATCGATGAAAAGACGATGAGTTTAGAAAAACTGCATTCAAAGATTTTGATAGAGGTTTGTTGAAGAGAAAAAGAGAGATTTCTATATGAGTAAAGTTTCAGATCAAAATTTGATAACAAGACTTTATTTAAATTTAGAACCTTCTCGAACAGAGTTAACCTTCCTCATAAGTAATCTTGTATTTCACTTAAACTTGATAAGTTAGAATATTACTTGTAAACTTTTCTCATAAAAATAAAAATAAAGATTTCCTTATGATTAAATCAATATGATCTACAATGTCAGAGTATAACCTTCAAGAAGAAAACAACTTCTGCTTTATTTTCCACATCTTTCCATGATCAGAGTCCAAGTTAATCAATAACGACTATCACTAAGATAATCTATCATTACCTTGATCTCCAAAATTTAGACTACACCGATAAACTGACAATAGACTGATGACAAGACGATAGACAAACATTACATTTTCATAATCGATTAGATGAACGTGTTGATATATTTAATACGGTATGCATTGTAGACATATATCTAGTATTTTTCGACTAGGAAATGATTATGGCATTTATGTTTTATCTAGGAAGACCTTTGTATAATGGTGCCTTGTATTCTTTGTTTGTAATGGCTTCTGTTTTTATAACATGTCTTCATTTGTTTTAATAACAATATTCTAATATCGATCTACTTTGAAACCTTTAGTCTCCGAAGTACAAAGTTCAACGACATAGTACAAGTGTTAATTAGATAGTCAATGATTACTTTTTCTAATTATTTGAAAGAAAATATGTTCGATAATTTCATATAAAAAATATTAATGATATTTTATTTTTTCGAAATCTAAACATATGAATTAATTTTTAAATTTTAATCAATGCATTCACTTGATAGATGTCATTATATATCAGTTGCTAGTTTGTTGATAGAATTATCAACATATAATTATGGTAGTTGAATCAACCAATCAGAGAAATGTCAAAAGCATCAACAACAGCTACCATCTATGCGACAATCTATTTGATTGTCTTTATTGAATATTAATAGTATACATGATAGCGACTTTTATTTTTATTTATAGTTAAAAAACTATTGATATGTTTATCTTATATTACTTTTTAAGATTTATTAATAACAATGATTAATGGTATTCAGCCATTGTTATCAATATTAACTAATCGATGATATAAATTAAGAGATCATTGAATTAATGTCGAAAACATATAATTTCGATTGGCAAATCGAAGTACCAGCTCGCCTACTTAAAGGCGATTATTTTGATCGTTGGGATGAAGAAAATAGTGCATTAGAACAGAATTGTTTATTTCGTGTTGATAGTTATGGGTTTTTTATTTATTGGCAAAGTGAAGGACGTGATGGACAAGTTATTGAATTATCACAAGTTAGCGATATACGACCAGGCAAAGGTATATTGACTTTATGAATTCAGAATTGATCTATTTTTTATTTCTTCATTCTTCATAATTTTTTTTAAAGCTCCAACTGATCAAAAAATCGCTACTGATCTTATGTCAACTTCACTTGTTCATGGTCGAGGTAATATTGATGAAAGAACAGTTACTATTTGTAGTGGAATTGATTTTGTACAAATAAGTCATACGAATATAACAGGTGATGCACCAACTACAGCAAAAGTATGTTTATTCTTAATGAGCATATTTAAAATTATTTATCATTTTTTGTTTTCTAGATATGGATTGAAGGATTAAGAAAAATTACTCATAATCATAAAGCTAATAATATATGTCCAACAACAATATTACGAAAACAGTAATTATTTTATTTCTTTGATTAGATTTTGTTTATATTTTTTTAAATATGTTTTTTTTTAGTTGGATGAAATTATCTTTTATGTTAAATGTTAATAAGAAAATTCCTGTTAGAAGGTAAAAGAAAAATTATTTTGTATTTGTCTAATAGCGTTAATCATTTGTTAATTTTAGTATTAGTAAAACATTTGCATCAGGTAGAACTGAAAAACGTATATTTGAAATTCTTAAAGAGCTTGGTTTACCAAGTGGAAAGGTAGAACTAAATAACCTTTTGTTCTTTCTTTTATATGATCGTGTGTTTCTCGGATTATAGAATGATGAAATTGATCCAGTTGATTTTACATTTGAAAAATTTTGTGATTTATATCATAAAATTTGTCCCCGTACTGATATAGCTGAATTATATGATCAATTATCAGGCGGTAAAGATTATATAACAACAAAACAATTTGTCGATTGGCTTAATGAAACTCAACGTGATCCACGTTTAAATGAAATTCTATTTCCATTTTATGATACAAAAAGTGCATTACGTATTGTTGATCGATATGAATTACGTGCTAATTATCGAGATCGTGGTCATATATCATGTGATGGTTTAGCACGATATTTAATGTCGGATGAAAATGCACCTGTTTTTCTTGATCGTTTAGAAGTTTATCATGATATGGATCAACCCTTATGTCATTATTTAATAAATTCATCTCATAATACATATTTACAAGGACGACAATTTGGTGGTCGTTCGTCAGTTGAAATGTATCGACAAGTATTATTGGCTGGTTGTCGTTGTATTGAATTAGATTGTTGGGATGGAAAAAATGATACAGAACCAATAATAACACATGGAAAAGCAATGTGTTCAGATATTAATTTTAAAGAAGTTATCTATGCTATAAGAGATACAGCATTTGTTACAAGTGATTATCCGGTTATACTTTCATTTGAAAATCATTGTTCTAAACCACAACAATTTAAATTAGCAAAATATTGTGAAGAAATACTCGGAGATCTCTTATTAACGAAACCATTGGATAGTCATCTAGTAAAGTGTAGATTATTTTTTATTACTCATAATTTTTGTCTTCTTCTTTTTTTAGCTTGAACCTGGCGTGCCTTTACCATCACCAAGTTTATTAAAGCGTAAAATTCTTATTAAAAATAAACGATTGAAACTAGAAATTGAAAAAAGTATATATTCAATTATTCCTGTTTGTTTTTTGTCTATTTTAGTAATATGTCTTTTGTTTTTCTTTTCTTTAGAACAACTCGATTTATTTCTCAAAGGAATAGATACTGAAGGAAATAATGATAATGATGTTGATTCAGCAGCTAATGTCGAAGGAGAAGATGGTCCACCTGCATTTTCGGATAATGCTAAATTACGTGATGATGATGATGAAGCTCATCCGGAATTAAATGTTGACGTAAATGATGATATTATTCGTCGTACATTATTTAGCCAATTAGGTTTTAAAATAAAAGGATCATCAAATCTATCTCGAGAAGAAGAAGAAGCACTTTACAATGGTTATCAATATAAAGGTGCAACAACAAATATTCATCCATTATTATCCTCTCGTGTTAATTATACACAACCAATAAAATTTCCCGGTTTTTCTAAAGCTGAAGAACGTAATATACATTATCATATGTCATCATTTTCTGAAAATGTTGCTTTACAACATTTAAAACAAAATCCAATCGAATTTGTTAATTATAATAAACGACAACTATCACGAATATATCCCAAAGGTGGACGTGTTGATTCATCAAATTATATGCCACAAATATTTTGGAATGCAGGTTGTCAAATGGTTTCATTAAATTTTCAAACACCTGATCTTCCAATGCAATTAAATTCAGGAAAATTTGAATATAATGGAAATTGTGGGTTAGTTATCTTTCTGTTTTTTTTTAAATTTTTGTTCAAAACAAAACAAATATTATCTAGTCTTAAATGACTGGTCTTTCTTCATTGGAAGTATATATATTCATCAGCTTCCTTTTTCATCTATTTATTATTTATATCTTCGAGTATTAATGGAAAAAAACGCAACTAATCTACTTGTCTCCTTTATTTATCAAGGGAGAAAAAAAATGAGAGGAAAAAAAAACAAGAAAAGAACAGAACTATAAACAGTACGCTAGCGGCGTTACTAAGATTTTCCATATACTGCATTTTTTATCTAATATTGTATAAGAACAAGCACCATTACTCTCACTGGAGAATAGGAGAATTAATAATGACAAGAAAAAAAAACTAAGGAATGAAAGAGAATAATTTCGATAAGTGTTTTCTATTTACTATTTATAAATGTCCTGGATATTCAATTAGTTAGTGTTATATAAAATTTGCTTTTTTCGAATATTTAAATATAACATTTGCCTAATTGAAGATGGTTTTTTCTTCTTCATGTCATAATATTAACGAAACGGATGTAATGATATAAATGCCAACACCTATGAATAAACTATTAATTCAAGGTTAACTATAGTAATTTTTCGGTGAATTTATTGAAAATAATTGAATACAATCTAACAATAGTCGGCGACTATTTTCTTTGTTTTTTTTTATTCAATTAATATTTATCTATGAAAGTAAATTACATGAGCATATGTTATGTTAACTCGATCAAGTATACTTAATAATTCTGATAATGTATATTATTATATTCATGCATAATATCAAATAGAATACATGAATATGACTCTGTGGAATTCTATAATAGCTATTATTCTATTCATTGTCTGTTTATTGATTAAAATAAACATGATTATTATAAAGAACATTATTAGATGACATTATCAAATATAATTTTGATCTATATTTCAACAATAAGATATTTTGTTTTTTTTTCTTAAACGAAAAAAAAACATATCCAATTTATAACAATTGTTAATAAGAAAAAAGAAAAACTATTTTAGTATTAGCACCATCAAGAATTCTTCATGTTGATTAGAGTTTTTCCGTTTTCTTAGCATTTCTTATTTTTTCTTTTCCTTATTTACATCATTATTAGAATAGCAATCATATAAGAAATAAAACTCATGCAAACATAAATCTATATGCACAAAGTCGAATAATAGTGGTAAAACACAGTGTTTGTAATATGATTCATTTATGATGAAAAACACAACATCATTATATTTTATGAGTCTAGTTGCATTCCATTTTGTCTTTCATCAACGATCATATATAGTGAATAGTAACTATTATAGCCCAACTGAATTGCCCTCATTACCATAGGAAATGCAATGTATAATAATAAAGAAGAATGCTTGAAAAACTAATGAGAGAGAAATGATTGATCAATTATATTATTCCATTGACATATTCATTGCATTATAAATAAAAGTCATTGAGATATTTATTCTGAAATATGGTAAATTGTATTCAAGAAAGACAAAAATCGGAAATGTTCTAATTGGAAAGATGGCGATACATACTGGGTAGAACTAATCATTAGAAAGGAAATGAGCAAATTCTTTTTTTAACCAAACAAAAAAACAACAACAAACGCACAGAAAACCGGAAGAATTGTTGTAACGTATTAGAAAGAAAAAAAAAGGAAATTTGTGTTCAATTTCATTTAAATGATTTGCTATTTTTAGTCATTGAATAGAAATTTATTTTCTTTTTATAATACAAAAGATTTTATCATTGAGTGATACTCAAATATTTGAATTTTCTACTAATGTATATCTATTACAATCTGAAATATTTGTCTATTTATATTCTATTAGTTTACAATTATGAATGTAATTTTCTTCATAACCAATTAGTTATATTTATCAGTTAGAGTTTATTTCCATTATATATAGAAATATGTCTATAAATTAATTATAATATTTAAAAGCCTATAAAGATGTTGCAAGTAATGTTCTTTTCTTCCGTCAAACTTGTTAATTAGATTCAATGTTCTAATGAACAATCCTTGAGGAATCTTTCCTCCTCTTTTTTGGCACATTTAAAAATTTTATAACAAATATTTTTGATGTGTAGTATAAAAGTTGTCATTGAATTAAAATTTCTAGATGTTACAAGGTCGAAAAATAGCTTCTTTTATCACTCGTTTTCAACCACAATATGTCGGATAAATCTTAGTGTTTTTTTTACTAATATTTAAATTGTGTACCTTTTTTCTTTGGTTTCTTTTAATTTACTTGTGTTCAAATAAAAACACCAAAATCTTCAGGGGTATTGTTTTTTTTTTAAGTGGAACTTTTTTATAAATCCGGGCAAAAATTAGCGATGCATTGTGTTTTCAAGCAAAACAAAACAGACACCTCAAACATTTTCTAGTACAAGATAATTTCAGCTTGAATGGATGCGCTATGATTGAGATAGCGGGGCGATTACCTACTTTTTTTGTTTGTCAAAAAACTCGTTTTCCTTCAAAAGCAGTGAAATAATGTGTAAATTTTAATTCTTGAGACATGTCTAATCGATAGTTTTTAGGGGTGAGAGAGCTAAAAATCCAGCCGATCCGTTCTACAACTGATGGCCGGCACTACCAGACCGTTCCTCGTCGGGATCTGTCCCAATTCTATTTAAGCTAAAACATCGAAATCGATGACTGCAATGAAGAAGATAAACTTCTACTGTATTATAAAAAGTTTGAATTTCGTTTTTGTTTTTTTGTTTTAGCTATTTATTAAAACCAGATTTTATGCGTCGACCTGATCGTACATTTGATCCATTTGCTGAAAGTCCTGTCGATGGTGTTATAGCTGCATTTTGTAGTGTACGTGTTATATCCGGTCAATTTTTATCGGATAAAAAAATTGGTACATATGTTGAAGTTGATATGTATGGTTTACAAGCTGATACAATAAGAAAAGAATATCGTACGAAAACAATTCCAGCTAATGGACTTAATCCAAGATATGATGAAAGTGTTTTTGAATTTCGAAAAGTAAAAAAAAAAGAAATTTTTTTTAAAAATTAATCAATATTTGTCAAAAAAAAAATATATTCTTGTTTAGATTGTTCTCCCTGATTTAGCTATATTACGTATTGCTGTTTATGAAGAAACAGGTAAATTAATAGGACAACGTGTTTTACCATTAGATGGTCTACAAGCTGGTTATAGACATATATCATTACGTACAGAAGGAAATTTTCCATTATCATTACCAACTATATTTTGTCAAATAATTCTTAAATCTTATGTACCAGATGGTTTAACAGAATTTGTTGATCAATTAAATAAACCATTATTAATGAAAAAAACCGAAGAATTACTCAATTCATCAACTAATATATCTTCGGATAGTAATCTGACATCAAGTACTTCATCTCTACGACGAAATCGTATGCTTACTGATACAGTGTCAGCACCTAATCCTTCATTAGATACAAAAATATCAACAACAACAACAACTAGTAGTCATACTTCAGTAAATACAATATCTACAAATGATGAAAATACTTCAGCATCATCATCATCTGTTAAATCTAAAACACCAATTGAAACAATTATTCCAATAACATTAGAATATTTATGTGAACATAAAACTTTTACTAAATTAAAACATAAACAAGATAAAGAATTAGTATTAATGAAAAAGAAACATGCAAAAGAACAAGCAATACTCGGTGAACAACAATCAAAAATAATGAGTAAAGTTAAATCTGAATCAGAAAAATTCACACGATCACCAATAATACATATTGGAAATCAACGAAAAGATTTAAGGTATTAAAAACAAAAAAACAAAAACAAAATAATCTTAATTAATATACATTTTCATTTCTACTTTATCTACAGTTTTTCATTTTATTACTTTTTTTAAAATTATTAAATATAAGGTATTTCTAATTGCTCTACTAATTCAAGCATTTTACTAATCTAGCTTTTTATTTTTTAATTACAATAATTCTCACGTTCTAAAATGAGTGTTGAAGTATAGAGATAGAAATTTAAACCGCTGCAAATCGTGACAGACGCGTTAGTCAGAACCGATAGCCAGAGGTGTTCCGACGTGACCAATATTGGGGAAGGATTGATCCTTGTTGTAGGGATCAGTGAGTAAAAACACGGAAAAGAATCGTTCAGTTTCGCTGGGAAAAAAAACGAAACTTTTCTACGATTGAGGAAGGGATACCTCTGCAAGGGATACTCCTGACCATCACAGACGCTAGTCAGAGATCACAGCCTGAGGTATCATGAAGTTGTATCGACTATTGAAAAGATATGGTTTACGATTTGGAAGGAGGCGGCTCTTGTTGAGCAAAAACGACCAAGAAAATCGTTCAGTTTCATTGGAGAAAAAACGAAAACTTTCCACGATTGGAAGGTCACCCGTGACCATCACAGACCGTATATGAATGACGTCTTGTTATGGTATATAAACTACTTCCTTATTACATTTTAGGAGGATTAAGTAAAAGAATGATGAAGAAATATATCCCAAAATAGATAGAATAAAGCAATCTTTATATAATTAGCAACAATACGCTACATCGTGTTTCACATTTTAATCCCTTAGGATTTGTGTGTTAATAGCTTTTTTTATATTTTCAGTAATGGTGGTAATTTAACAGAAGGAAAAAATGATTCAAAAGTGAGTTGTTTATTCAATTTTTTTTCAACACAAAAAAAAAAATAAATAAATATTTTTGTTTAGATAATGGATTTAATTAATGAACAGAATGTTGAATGGACATCACTTGTACAACGACAATTAACTGAAATGAATGTCTTACGACGACAACATACAAAAGAACAATGTGAAACATTACGCCTTTTACTTGATGAAACACAAAAAACACAAATGAAAGAATTAACTGAAAGACAAGCAAAGTAAAAGAATTTATTTTCTATTTTAGAAAAATATAATTGATTTCTTTTTTTTTTAGAGAAAAAAAAGAACTTGAATTAAGTCAAGTACGACAAAATATTGAAGATAGTAAACGACTTGGTTCAGAAAAAAATATAAGAAATAAATCAGACTTAGATCGTCGTGTACGTGAATTAAAATCGAATAATACAAAAAAATTCGTTGAAGAACGTAAAAGACAAATTTTAAAACATGAACGAGATACAGGAAATTTAATTAAATTACATGAAACACAGAAAACAACACTTCTAGCTGAAATTGATAAAGTATGTATTCATCTTTTATCTTATCAGATTTAGTTAGATATATTCTAATATAATTATACTAATTATAGTTTCAATATTGTAAGTATATAATTAATTAATAGAAGTCTTTAATTACATCCTGTGCATCGTTTCTCATCGAGGAGGTCTTCTAATTACGGAAGAGGCGATATTCAACGACGGATGTCTTTTGAAATTATTTTCTCATAAAGAAATTTTTTGATTTACTCTCTAAATAATTAATAATCATTACAACAAACAATTGAATTGCTGTTTTAAAACCCAATTGTATAGACTTTGCTTATCACTGATAATACTTTGATTAAACTAGAACCTTGAAAATCAGTTTTTTTAGAGAAATTTTGAAGTCTTGAAATAAAAACTTTTGTCTTATCATCATCTAGAGATTCTAAAGAAGAATTCGTAACATTTGAAACTTCTTATTTGGTTCTAAGAGCATTTTCTCGTTCGTATTCTGTCGTGTCGCTCATACCAGGTTTTTTACTAATAACTCTTCTGAACAAAGATCTCTCGTGCGAATTTTTTCCGAGTATCTAATGCAACTTAATATATAAATATTAGCTCGAGGAAAGTTTATTATCTCGAAATATATGTGTTCTAATTTTATCCACATATTCTCTAGAGAAATAAAAAATGATAATTCATTATTTTAATTATAGATGCTCGAATATAGTCTCAATTATCAAGATGAAACACCAATGGCTCGATTTCCTTCATCATCTGTCTAATAAACAGAACTAGTTAAAATAATTAATTCTGAAGTTTTCTCTTGATTGTTGTACTATCTTCCACTGATATATCTAATTTTGTTTGTACAGTGTTGCTTCTAATTTTATTTTTCTCTTTTATTCTTCGGTGATTTTTATCCTCGGTGTTGTATTCTTATATTTTGTTTTTTTCTTTCTTTCTTTCTTTAAAGAGTGTATTTGTATGTATACACATATATATTTCTATACTTTGAATGGTAGACTACCAGTGGCAATTGTGAGCTGCAAAAAATATCAAAATAGTCATTTTTACAGTCAAACAGTATCGGTCTCAATTTTCTTTTCAATGTGCCTCTATTTTTCTCTTTAAATTCTAGTCTGTCATTGAAAAGTTTTATTCTTGCAATATATCAGGTGAAAATAAATGAAACCTGTTAAACTTGTATGTTTTGCATTCCTTTTAATTCTAATATCGAGTTTTTAATAGAATAGATCTGGAAAAGTATCATGTTTTTGGAAGTTACGTTCTGTGTTTCATATTTCGTGTGTATGGAATGCAATCGTTCATATTTATACGATCAGTATTGTATGTATATGTCGATGAAGTTTCTGTTTTCTTTTCTTTTTTTTTTCTTTTTGGTTGTCATTCTTCTCTCCTTTTCTCTCATACCTATCTTTTCAATAAAGTTTTTATGATTAGAAAACTCAAAGAAAAATCTTTATAATGAAAAAAACAACGAGTTTTAGATGATATATTAAAAATTTAATGTTTCTCAATTTTCGCACACCACAAGCGACTTTTTATGAGGTGATAGATAAGACAAATAAGAAAATTAAAAAAAAAAACTAAATATCCAATTTCATGTTTCTAGATGGATAGTAAATTTTCTCGTTTACAAAATTTTGTTAATGAATCAAAAACTGGTCATTCACATACAATCAATGATAAAGATGAACATGAACAATCATCATCACGAAATCTATTTCAAATCAATATAAATCGTTTACAAAATTTTTTTAATAAACATTCTAATTCAACTAATGATAGTTTATCATCAAATACAGATGATATACAAGCATTGTTACAAAAAGGTGATAATGATCCAATTTTACCATCATTGGTATGATAAAAATTTCTTTTTATTAATGATTATTTATTGAAAAAAAAATTTTATTTAGACTCGTAAACAACGTATTCTTGGATTTATGATGTGTCTTGCTATGGGTCTATTATGTATGGCATTAGCAACACTTTACATTCCTGTGATTATATTGAAAGCAAGAAAATTTGCAGTAATTTTTTCATTTGGTAGCTTATTCTTTCTTTCAAGGTTTGAAAGTTTATTTGTTTGGTTTTTTTTAAATTAATTAATTTATTCATTTTCTCTCTCTTTTTTTTGTTTATATTTTAGTTTTTCGATGTTATGGGGTCCAGTAAATCATTTAAAACATCTAACAAATGTTGATCGTTTACCATTTTCTATTACATATGTAGTTACTCTTGTTGGTACAATTTATTATTCTGTCTGGGTAAATTTTCTATTGTATTCATATCGTTATAAAATAGAAATTATTAAAAATGATAAATATAGATTTTAGACAAGAAGAAATGATTGTCTAAGAAAGTTTTATAAGTCTTGAAATAAGTTATTTTCTCCTTGATATCTATGACAATAATAAAATAAATTTTATAGATATGTATTTGTTTTTTTTCTAGGTTCGAAGTTATTTCTTTACTATCATCTTTGTTCTATTACAAATTGGTGCTCTTGTTTGGTAATTAATTCTATTTAAGTAATTAGGTTTTTTTTTTAATTTTATTGATGTTTTATTTTAGGTATATTGTCTCATATATTCCTGGTGGTACACATGGTCTGAAATTTTTCTCAAAACTTTTTTATACATTTGTTTCAAAAACTGTGACAACAACTTTATCCGTTTAGATCAAAAGCATACCTGTGTTTTTTTTTTGTATTTATTTATTTATTAATCATTGTCAATAATTTTAACAAAGCGATGTTTTATTTTGAAAATATATTTATTCCAGTATAAATAATTAATTTATGTGAAATTTTTCGACTTTTACGAAAATATTTAACATATTTTGATTATTTAAAGAAAAGAAAAATATAATTTTGCTTAAATTATTTTTCACAAATTATAAATTGAAATATCTACGGATAAAAAAAAATTAACAGATTACTCAGAATGATTGGTAGATCTCAATACTTCCTTAATATTTCTGTTCATTTTCACAGTCACGAGATGAATTTTTTTTCTAAAATATAGAACATACAATTTTCATCAAAATTGCATGCAACTAAATTTTATAGAAGCAGAAGCAAAACAGGTCTAGGAGTAAACATCAAGCCTCGAAATAGGATCACTTTTTTATGGCCCGAGTTTGAGCCCGAAAGAAACTTTATTTACAAAAATTTTTTTTCTCAATAGACAACTGTTCCATATTTTTCGACTTTTATAAACAGTGATGACCAAGGGGCGGGGGTAGCGTGGAGAAGCTTCCTCGTCAGGGGTGACCAAAATCTCAGAAAAAGTTATGTCAAAAAAGGATTGGGCGGTCCGTTTCGTAGCCTGGTAGATATGTAAGCCGATCGATTGAGCCGTTGCTGTCGCAACGATATAAAAAAAGTATTTAGTATTTAAAAATTTCCAACATGCGAAATCAATTTTTTGGAGCTGTTCTTGCTTAGTTTCTTGTCAGTAAGTTCTCTACCATCTTTTTTCATTTCAAAATTTCTTAAAATTAAGAAAATTATGAAGAAAGTCTCGAAAACGACTTCAGCTGCCCATCAATGCATAGGCTTACAACTCTTTCTAGATGTGATATCATAAACATGAAGCATAAACAATTTTTGAATATTAAATATGGCTCATTGTTTTAATGTATTCTTGTACTGCTTTATAGTGACAATGTGCACTTACTAAGTCAATTGTGATTTTTTCAGACTAAAAATTTTATCATAAGAAATAATATTTATAGGATAAGTATCAATTAACACTATGAAATACAAATAAATGAATTTGAAACTCAACGACATTCTCTCAAATTGTATTGATATTCTATTTTAATTTATTTATTAAATGTGATACATGATCTACGTCGGGTCGTTGAGTATAATGTGCATATATTTCAGATCCATTCATGCTTTTCCAATCATGATATTTAATAACATTTTGAAATGTTTCATTCAATTGAAATACTTTTCGTACATCTTCGAAATTTGTATAATAAAGACAATCAAAACCAAAACCATCAAGCATTAATTGAATATAAATACGTGCAGGACGTGTATGAGGATTTTCTCTATCTGTCCATTCAATGTCATATCTATCAACTAATCTTAATGTATCATCATCAATCATTTTTTCTAAAAGTAGTAATTCTGCTCCAGGCATACTTATTTTAATATGTACTTTAGTTTTGTTTGGTTTAACTAAACGAGTAAGCCATGATGAAAAATCAATAGCATCTAATTCTTTCAAATTACTATTGAGAACTAAATTTAAAAAAAAAAAAAAAAAAAATTTCTTTGTTAATCTATGATTTATTAATTTTTTTACCATTCGCATTTTTATTTATTCGACTTAGTCGGCCATGTTCAGTTTGAAAATAAATTTTTTCATCACGTATCCAAACAACTTTTTGTAGAATAATTATATTTATATTCATATATTTTTTATCTGTTAATCGTTGTTTACATAATTGATAGTTAACTGGATCAGGTTCAAATGTAATAATATCATAAAATGTACTATTAGGAATAAAATGAAGAAAATGTTCAATTGTTTCACCATTAAAACAGCCAATATCAATATAAATATGATGAATAGAAGATTCATTACGATTCGATAAAATAATTTCGTCGTGTAAATCAAAAATATCATTAATCTTAGATGATCTTGTTTTTTCTGATAAAATTAAGTATATAAGTAGAGTAATAAAAAAAAATACCAGAACAAAAGTTAGAAGGACAATTTTAATAGATATTTGACGAGTGTAATAGCGTTGTTGAAATTGTTCTTTATTTTTGCTTCTATCTGCATTCGAGATTGAATATTTCTGCTTTATTATTCGATAATATGTTTCAAAACTTATTTTCCATAAAGAATATATATAATGATGAATCATATTAAATCGATGTTTACTTTTATAATTGAATCTTAACGTCATTGTATTTTTACGGTATGGATAGCAGTTAGGTCGACAACTATTCAAGGTTGTCGTTTTTTTTTTATCTTTCTTCCTTTTTTTTGTTACGCATCAATGAAAGGTGTAGAATGGTGAAGACAAAATATAAAATAACTATACAGAATAAGATAGCAATCAAATGTTCAAGAGACAATTTAGTGACATTTTAATGGTCATATTGATTCAAATGGGTATCTCTATTATGCAAATAGATTTTTTTTTCCTGTTGGCATATTGATATGTTTGTATGTAAGATTATTTATTATTTAAAGATGGGTCAGCAGCAAGCACAGAACACTTCGGCCTTTTTGAAAAATTTTTTATTCAAAATATGATAGAAAGAAAGATATAGGTAAAGAATAAAGAATATAGATTTGCCAGTTTGTCAAAAACTAGTGGAAAACAAGAATTATGCTTATCTTAGAATAAGGATAAGACAAAAATGCCACCAGATATCAATACGAATTTTCCTTCACATTGTTGAAAAAAATGATATAGTATAATATCACAAATCTGGGTTAAAAATGTAATAGATAAGATATCTGAAAAAAGCTTGTTAGCGCAGCTCCTTCGGAGTTGAAATGTGGAACTCCCGTATATTCTTCAACCTTGCTATCCTAATACATCATCCGTAAACTGAAAAAATTCTCGTCTACTGTAGTTGTTTTCGCTAATAACTGATGATTTATTTCTACATTTAAAATAGAATCTTTTTTTTCTACGGGCGCCCTATTTTTTGTTTGCATTATTGCTATTCGCTTATAATTTTTTATTTTTTTTTTTGATTTGTGTTTTTTTAATTTAATATTCTTATTATTATAATCAATGAATCGGCAAATAAGTCTATTTTACATATACATAATATCTACAGCATATCTTATGCACTATTATATATATGTTAATCAACTCACAAACAATGATGTTGACTAATCTCCAAAATCATAACTTGAGGAATTTTTCAAACTCTAGAAAATCTGACACCTTTTATTCTCCATCGCTAAAGTCTGTAATGGGGGGGGGGGGGTCCGCCAAACCTCGAACTTAAAACTTACACTCACTATTTTCTTCGAAAATATACGTGAGTTCCACAAAACAGAATTTTTCGCTAAAAACAGAAGCAGTGGCAACACTGATACTTCCTTTGCTCCTTCCCCCTCCCCCCGTCTCATTTTTCTTGGCAATATCCATGTTATCATTCATTCATAATGAAAAGAACTATTTCATTATAAGTCTTAAAAATTAAACTTGTAGAACTATTTTCTAATTTCTATCTCTCGCAAACATTTATATAATAGAGCATCCTAAATATTTTAATATTCATCAGGATCATCACGCGTACTGATATGTAATTTTGGTGTACATACTAATAAATGAGGCAGACATACAGATTGATCATGACATGACATATGGTTAAAATGTAACAAAACATATTCATTATTTGAATAATTATAAAACAAGTAACGCTCGTCTGTGTGAGTCGCTTGACTCTCGACTGAATATTTGACTGTTTCGCTATTATATACTACTGTACAGCGGTAAACAAAACTAGTATCCAAGGTTCGAACAAGGTTGCGTGTGAGTGTGGATATTTATATTCGCATCAGTGTCGTTCTGCACAATGTCATACGCGTCTGTGTGATACTTTTTGCCATAAGTTCATTCAATCAAACCGATATTCACACAGTAATATCCAACGAAAATCTACATAAACCACACTAACGAGGGAACCTTTTCAACTGTCCAATCGCTTTTGAGTTCGAA